>JAJPUD010022179.1:0-21861 GCA_023553655.1 Myrmecobius fasciatus | reverse complement strand
CTCTCTCTCTCTCTCTCTCTCTCTCTCTCTCTCTCTCTCTCTCTTTTAGACAACATGGAGGTCTATTTAAGGCTAGAAAAGTGGTGGCTGAAAAGCTTTGCCCTGGGGCACTTCGGCGAATTAACTTAAGGTGCTGTGCCAGTGGGGCTAGGACTAAGTCTGAATTACTCCTTAAACAAGGCAAATCTGCCAGAACACCTGCCCTCAATCAGGGTAGAGTATCCCCAGTGCCTCAGATAAACTCCAGGTGTTTGGAGTTTGGAGTTTGGAGTTTCTGCCTCATTGAGCTGAGTCCCACCCTCACTTCCGGGTTGTACCCAATAAACTGTTTATCCCTCTGCCCGAGTTAAACAGACCTGATATAGAGTTCTTCAGAGGTAACTGGAATCAGTGTCCAAATATTTCTGGATTCATTGACTTGAAGATCATTTCAGAGGCTTGTTTTATTGTTGATTTGAGAGAAGATGGGAGGAGGACACAGAGAGTCACGTTTTCACTTTGGCTCTGCCCCAGTCTGCTTTCTTTTCCCATGACATAAGGGTACCCCTTCAGAAGAAGCTCTTTTCTGGCTCTATTTTAATCCCATTATAACACAACTTTCAATGTGATTAAGACTCATAGGCATTAATTCATTACCTTTCAAATCCAATGATGCTCTTAATAAAGTTGCAATGAGTATTCAAAGCAAAGTCAGAGATGGGAGGAGCTGAGCAAGGAGAGGAGTATCCTTTTACTTGTCAACAAGTCTTCTGCCATTTGATGACATGCAAATGAATTGCTACAGCAGGGAAAGAAGCATTTACTTTTCATTTCTGTTACCTGCCTGCTATTTTATATGAAGAGCATATTCTGTCTTCTTCCAAATGTAGGGAGGTGTGGGAGGCAGATTTCAGACTGACATATTTGTATTACATGTCAGCACGCCTCATGATGGTATGTCACACAAGGATGAATGCAGATATTAATAGTTAAACACAAGTGTGGCAAATAGCAGAGGAACAAGAGACTAAACAGTTACTGATAACACTGAAATTCATTCACTGGAAAATTTGAATAATCTGTGGGTTGTGACAATCATTATTCACATTCAAACATGGAAACACATGGTACAGAATAGATTACTTTGTATTAATGAAATGGCAGTATCCTTTTCTGAGTGTTGTTCCCAAAGAGTAGAGACAAGAGGATCCTCAAAGCTAGACTTTGATAGGAAAGTCTGGTTTGCCTTACATGGGAAAAGTTTTTGTCCATAGCATCATTTTTCAGCAACTTGAATATCTCCAGCCAATTTGATATATTTTTCATGTTGCAGTAAACATAGATCCTAAAAAATCAATCCTAGGTCACATTTCTTTGCTGATTATAGGATTCACTATGTGATACAGAGGACCCTCTGAACAAGTATTGTTAAGTTGAAGATTCAAGAACAAATTACTCTAATCCACACAGCCTGCATCATTTACTTAATATTCCACATATTTAATATGCAACCATGTAAGACTAGTGATTGATGGACTTTTCAAAGATTTTTGTTGACATACATGTTCCAAAATCCTATAAAATGGGTATAATATTCTTGGAGAGTAACATTCAATTTAATAATGTGTGGCTAAAGTATTTGTTATGGATTTTTTTTTTTTTTTTTTAATTTAAGTGAGATACTTTTCAGGAAGAACTATGTTCCCATTTTGACTTAGTTCACTATGTGAATCTGGGCAAATCAATTTAGCACCTCCAGTTTCACTTCCTTTATATATAAAGTATTCCTCAACTATAAATACCTAAAGAAGTATTGTAAATGATTATCAAATACATATGCACCATTCAACCATCCAACAAAATGTGCTATGATTCAATATAAAATATAAATAAAGTCTTTTGTAGGCTACATAAATTATATGTCATACAAATTTATGTATTTCTACTTTTCAGCTGTTGAGAGGACATATAGTCATTAATACAATGATTATATATTTATAAATTTCTTGCATTCCTAGTAGTTCTTTGTCATCATACATCCCATGTGCAAAAAGGAAAAAAAAAACTTGCCCAGTATAATTCTTTTATGTGATTCTCTTGTTGTCACTGCTGTTTTCCATGAAATAGGCATCACTGCACTCATAAAAATTGGGAATCAGACATTCAAACAAAATTGCTTTTAATTTCTATTTGCTCAAGCTGGCCAACAAAAAGGAAAACATTTTGATGGCTTCACAGGAAAAAAGAAAAGAAAGAAATCATATTTGTTCCAGTGTACAACTCCTCGTATTTATGTCATTCCCTACTCAGTTCGTTGAAGCTATTATCTGCTCCTTATTATGGATTTAATTTTTAATTTAATTTAATCTTCATTTCAAATTCTTTACCTCTCCCTCCTTTTCTCCAGTCCTTGGGGAAGGTTTGAAAAACAAACAAACAAACAAACAAAATTCATTACTGTTATATATAGTCAAGCCAAAAAATGTTTCCCTTATTCTTACCAGATGAATCAGCTTATTGTAATATTCTTATTTTAAGGGGTGTGTTCATAGGTAAAATTTTTTTTGTTTGTTTTTGTTTAAATGACAACAATGAGTAACCATTGGATCCTTTGCCATTAGGTACTATATATAAAGCTGAGCAGAAAAAGTTCAGTGGAGAAATCATTCAAGAAAATCCCTCTGGAGAAAGGAAACCCCAAAGAACATAAAAATTCTTTCCATACTACAAAGTTTATGTGGAAATACAGGGTGAAACTATATTCTGTTGATATGAATTTTATTTTTGTGTGACCTATGCCTCTTATATTAAATAATCAATATTGTCATTCTGATTTCTATTCCTATGAATATATTATTAGCTTGAGGGGAATGATTTAAGAATCTTAAAGTAGGATTTGTTTGGGTTTGATGATAGTAATTTATGGTTTTCAAAGCCAAGCAACTACCATGTTATTGTAAGTTACCTGAAGAACTCTCCATTGTAAAATGTGTAAAGTCCTGCCATGATGCACTGGCACACAATGAACAATGTTCTACTGGACATACACAAGTACGGTTGTTTAAATTTAAACTATAAGAATACTGTGGTGCCTGCTGAAATAGGAGACAGATGAAAATACAGAAAGATGTTGATGCAATAGTATAGGATAAGAACATTTAAGAGTGGCCAAGTCAAAGAATCTCATATTGGAGGCTGGGAGACATGAGTTCAAGTGGTAATTCTACATAATGACTATGGTCTAATAGCTAATTGTGGAATTTGGGACAAGTCACTCTGGGCCTCCATTTCCTCATGTGTGAAATTAAGAGTTTGAAATAGATCATTTCTAAGGTCTAATCCAATTCAAAATGGCACATAGGATTTGTAACAGGATTCATTCAATTATCTCCTTTTTCTAATTTTGTAACCTACGTTATGTGACAACTTTATCACCTACAAAAATAGCAACTAGAACATATAAACAAATATTTAAATGCATATGATGTATCATCACTGTATTAAAAGCTGGGATATAAAGAGAGACAAAAACATGTTTCCTGCTCACATTTTAATTGGAATGACAACAGAAACATAGCCATGTAATTACTAGATGGTATATCAGAGAGAGGTCACTGGTTAGGACCATGGGTTGGGAAAGAGAATGGGAAAAGTTCTCTTGTACAAGATGAAATATCTTGAAAAAAGCCAGGGAATCTGGAAGAAGAATGGAAGTCAGGAGAAAGGAAAAACCCTTGGAGAATGAAAAAAGCAGTATAATTATTTTATGTGATTCTGTTATTGCTGTGTTCCATGGAAAAGGCAGCCCTGCACTCATAAAAGTTGAGAATTAGAATTTCAAATCAAGTTACTTCTAATTTCCATTCCCTCAAGCTGGCCAACAAAATGGAAAACATTTTGATGGTTTCAAAGGAAAAAGAAAAGGAAGAGAGTCCCAAGCATGAGGGGTAGTGACTAAAAATTCTTGGTTCAGGAGATGGAGTGATGTGAGAAGAGCAGAATAAAAAGAGTATTGCTGGATCATAGTATATGTATGATATTAGTTTAATGTAAAAAGGAAGGGGAAAAGTTTAGAAGTAAATTCTCTCTAGGTCTCAGTTTCCCCATTTGTAAAATAAAATGTATTTCAAATTCACTCCTTTGCTCTTTTTTTTTCTCTACAAAGAGTCTATAGTGATCAGAGGATGCTACGAATCTAAAATTCCTACATACTATCATCTTTGGTTTTAAATGGGACTACATAAAATAGCAACGTTTTGCTTAGTAAGGAAACAGAAACTAAACAATTGATTGTTCTGGGCAAAGGGTAGCGTGTTGGAAAATTTCCTGTCTTTTGTTCAGTCATTCTGACTCTCTGACCTCATTTGAACTTTTCTTGATAGAGATAGTGAAATAGTTTGCCATTTCCTTCTCCAGCTCATTATACAGAGGAAGAAACTAACGTAAATTTAAATAATTTGCCCAGGTTCACACAGCTAATAAGTGTCTGAGATCTAATTTCAATTCAGGTCTTCTATATTTGGGATGGGGATGTCCTTCCATTAGGCCACATAGCTCTCCTTTTTCCTTTTTATTAGATTATGAAAGCCTTTAGTACAAGAACTGAGTTTTCCTACTGATGTGGTCTATGTAGACAACAGATGATGGTAGACATCAAGGGTTTGGTCACGTGAAGAATTCACAATGGCAATTTTTTTTAAGCAAAAGGTAGATTTATTTAGGGAAGAGGTTACAGACAAAATGAAGGGATTCAAAAGGTACAAGAAGAGTAAATATGAAATAGAGTGGGACAGCATATGAAAGACAAGGACCTTAACTGTATTCACAATTACCCAGTAGAAAAGGAGCACCCCATGAGTTTGAAGCATAGAAAACTGAGAGATGTCCTCAGATAGCCACGTTAGCATTCAGAAATAGACTTGGGGAAGCAATGAAAACTTATATAGGCTTTGATTCTGAAGGCCCACTGGGGAAAATTATTCTAGTTTCCCACTTCGTAATTATTCTACTTTCCCCAGCAGCAGTGGACAGTGGTAGAAAACTTCATAAGTTAGAACAGAACTCTCAAACTGCATTCAAGGAAACCATGGAAATATCTGTTAAAGTTTTTGAAAAGAAGGACAAAATTGAGAAGAACACTCTAAGAGTGAGAAAAAGGCTAATTTTCTAGCCTCAACCTTAGGTGGCTTCAGCACAGATTTCAGCTGTTTTTGATGTAAACAATCCTCCTACTTTGCTGGGAAACTACCCTCAGAAATCAGCCTTCAGTAGTCCACATACTGGACCTTGCCCTTTTTCTCTCCCAAATCTCTTCACATTGCCACATCACAGTGCACTGGCATCGGCTATTCCATGAACAAGATACATTATCTCTTAGCTCTGTGGGTATCTACCATATCTGGAATGCTCTACCTTCTCCACTTTGACTATTAACTTCCCTGACTTCTTTCAAAGTCCCAAAGACTTCAAAAGGTTCCAAACCTTCTATAGGAAGCCTTTCCTAAATCCTTTTAATTTCTGAGTTTTACTTCTTTTAAGTATTTTTATTTACACACACACACACACACACACACAAATATATATATATATATATGTACATATATATATATATTATATATATATATATATATATATATATATACACAGGTATATTTGTATATTTCTCTTGCCAGGGATCATAAAAGTTGTATTTCTCTGAAGGATTCTCTGATCTTTTTGACTATAGGGATTCTATTTCATCCCTTTCTTCCATGCTCCTTTTTATATACAAAATATTACAAAATGAATGCAAAGAGATTTGACGTGTTAATCACTAGAATCCTAGGGAATTAGAAAAGCCCTCATGCAGTGATGATGGTGATGATGAGATGATGACAAGGATGATGATGATGGTGGTAGTGGTGGTGGTAATTGCTAGAGTTTACAATGTGATTTAAAGTTAACAAACTGTTTCATATATGCTATCTCATTTGATACAATAAGATTAAATTTAAGGAATAAATTTAAATTAAATTTAAATGGAGGTGAGGAGGATACTGTCAAAGTCATGGAAAGGGTAGATCCAGTGCTTTGTATAAAGTCAGTTTTAGCTGGAACAATAACTATGGATAGGGAAGGAAAATTCTTGAAAAGATTCATGCTGATGTCAAGGACCAAAGAAATCTGAGTGATAACAAAAAATGTATATAAAATGTGTCTTCTGAACCCATGGTGTCCATTTCACCATTTTTGAACCCTAATAAATGGAGATTATTTCAGAATTCTTGCAATTATGGAGGAGTTTCAATTCAGAGGAATATAATGGTTGGCCCTGTATTTTCAGGAATATCACTTTGACAGTTGTACAGGATAAATTTGAAAAAAAAATATGACATTGTAGTCAGAGAGACCAACTAAGAGTCCCTTAGAATAATCCAGGCAAAACCTGATGAAAGTATTACTGTGGATAAGAACTAAGGGTCCACTAAAAACTGCATATCTAGCTAAGTAATTTTGCTCACTGTTTCTACCCTGCAAAAACCCCATTTTGTCTGATTGACAGTAGCTTGCTAAAAGACATCCTATCTCTTTATCTAGATGAAAAGACATCCTGGATCCTCCCTTATCTGTATCTTGCTCTCCAATGTAGACTGTTAGCCTGCTGACTGAAGCCCCAAATTTTTAGTATTAAAAAACTCTCCCAGATATCCTCTCATTGGTTCATTCTTTTAGAGACTACTTCATCAACTATGGCATAAATAAACTCTTTTGTAGCTGTAAGAGAATTAATCTCTTTGAATTCTTTCAAACTATGAACCATGATGCTCACACATTTCAGTTCCAAGGGTAATGGCCACATCAGTGAAGAGAAGAGGGCAGATGCCAGAGATTCAGTACTGAAGAGCAGAAAGCAGAAAGACTTGGAAATTGACTATTCATGAGAACAGTTCATGAGACTCATTGACCTAACAATTACACTAGCAGAAATATACACTAAAGAGATCAAAGAAGGGAATAGACATGCATATGTTTTTTCTAAACCCTCCCCTTTTTAGTTTCCTTTTATGTGTTGACTTCATCATAATGTAAGTTTTTTTTTTTTTTTTTTTTTGGAGACAGGCACTGTCTTTCCTTTTTTCCTTCTAGAACTTAGCACAGTGGCTAGTATACAACAGCATTTAATATATGTCTTTTGATTAATTCACTGGCTAAAATACTATCAACTGTATTTTATTTTTATCATTTTTTATCAACTGTAATAGACTTGGTTCTTTTCAACAATAAGGTGATTCATGGTAATTCCAAAAGACTTGTGATGGAAAAAGCCATCCACATACAGAGAGACACTGAATGTGGATCAAAACATTCACTTTTTTGTTGTTATTGTTTTTTGCTTGCTTTTTTCCTCTGCCTTTCCCCCCTTTGGTCTGATTTTTCTTGTTCAGTATGACATAAAGAAAGATGTTTAGAAGAATTGCTCATGTTTAACCTATATCAAATTGTTCACTGTCTATAGGAGAGGGGAGAAATGGTGAAAAATAGGGAACTCAAGTTTTGCAGCTAAATATTAAAAACTCTTTGTATGTATTTTGAAAAATAAAATATTTTTAAAATAAGAAAATTACACCCTGATCAGTGCAGTGATTGACCATGATTTCAGAGGATCACTGATAAAGTGGCTCTTCATCTTTCAGGAGGAGATGGATGAATTCCTTTGATGACTACTTTACCTTATGTTTCTAAGACATCAGAGGAGTTTACCCTGATGATTTCCTGAAATATGATGCCTTGCCTTTTTTTTTTTTCATTATGGCTTTCAGGAAGTCCAACAATCCTTAGATTATCTCTCCTAGATCTGTTTTCCAGTTCAGTTGTCTTTCCAACGAGATATTTCACATTTTCTTCTATTTTTTTTTCGTTCATTTGGTTTTGTTTGACTGATTCTTATTGAGTCATTGACTTCCATTTGTTCAGTTCTAATTTTCAGAGTATTATTGTCTTCAGTTACCTTTTTTAGCTCCTTTTGTACTTGGCTAATTGAATTTTTAAAGGAGTTGTTTTGCTCATTGCATTTTTTCCATTTCGCAAATTCTACTTTTCAATAAATTGGTTTCTTTTTTCATATCTATTTTGTAATGAGTTATATGCTTTTCCCATTTTATCATGTTTTTTAAAGTTTTCTTCAGGTAATTTCTGTTTTTTCCCATACCTTCTTGCAAAGATCTGATTTACTTTCCCCATTGTTCTTATAACTCGCTTTTAATATCCTTTTTGAAATCTTCCAAGAAAGCCTTATGTAATGGAGACCAGCTCATATCTCCCTTTGGGGCTTCATCTGGAGTTGATTTACCTTTAGGAACCTCAGGGTTTGAGGTCTGTTCTCTCTCTCCATAAAAGCTGTCTATGATCAAAGTTCTTTTTACTTTTTTCTCATTGTTTTAAGGGTTGAGGTCTGCTCTTAAGACAAAGGGGCGATAGCCCCTTTAGTTTTCATTGAAGCAGTTCTGCTGATTGACTTCTCATGCTGGGTTATCCTGGCCAGGTCCCACGTTCTTATGGGGTTCAGTGGCTTACAATTTGCCTTTTTTATTTGCTTTTGAGTTTTTTACAACAAATTTTTAAACCATCCAGTTGCAGTAAGGACAGAGGAGTCCAAGAGCCTCACAGAAGATTCCCTGGCATGAGGACATGAAATGTTCTGGCTCCTTACCTCAGCTTCTTGCCCAGTCTCCACACACTGTTCTCTGTGTTTGGCAGACTGTCCTCTTGCCCGATTGAACCAGACCTGTTCTAAAGTTCTTTCAAAATGGAAGAATCTGGAAATGTTTTGTACTCCAAAAACTTGTGGGTTCTGTCACTCCAAAACCAGTTCAGAGGCTTAATCTGCTGTTGGTTTGAGAGGAGGACAGAGGAGGTTACAGAAAACCATGTCTGCTCTCTGCCATCTTGACTCTGACCTGGCTTTTAACCATCTGAAAAGGAAGAGATACATTTAATGTACAGAATGAAATTCATTATTTAGACATTGTTAGTGTAGTAGTAATTTGTTTTGTTTAACTGCATATTTATTCCAAAGTTTTGTTTTTCTTTCATTTCTGTCCACCCAATTGGCTAAAGAAAAGTAAGAGGGATAGTAGAGGGACTTGGTAATTGAAAAAATAGAATTTAATTTTAAAATACAAGTAAAAGTTAATTATTCCCACAGATTTTTGCCTCTTCTTTCTCCTTCCCCTTTTTTCTTTTTCTCTTATCTCTCTCTGTCTCTCTCAGTCTCTCTGTCTCTGTATCTCTCTATCTATCTTTTTTTCTTTCTCTTTCTCTATCTCTCTCCTCTAAATAACTTCCCTTTCCTGAATCAGGGACAATTGGATTCCCAAAAGCTTATTTCTAGTAAATGGCTCTGGTTGTTTTCTTTTGCTGCTATTGCCCACACTTACTACTCACCTTTGTCTGCTGAGTCTATGGGCTGTCCTTCCTTATTGTCTAAATGTGACCAAGCTGTGATATGATCTATGCTGCTGTTAAAATATTTGAGGCTTTCTATTGAACTCTTAGATTTAAGTCTCCTAGTGTGTGATTTATGTTCTTGGTCTGTGGTTTTACCTAATCTAACTTGTTCCATACTTGAGAACAAAGAATTCTTCTCATCCCTAATCCAAGCCAGTTCTTTTGACTGATGGTCTTGATAAAGGCAGATAATCCTCAGGTCACTCAGATAAATACTCCTTTGTTCCTTTGCCTACTATGCACTATCAGCAAAGCCTTGTTGCTAGCATATAAGGAGTTGTAAACAAGAGAAACATCAAAGACCATATGAAGGACTCTATTCCATGAAACTTTGATTGGATCTCATGAGTTTTCAGCCTGACTCTGGTGCTCATATCTAAGACCAAATTCTCTTGTCTCTAGTTGTGATCTCTATAACATAAACAGACAGCATAGTTTAGAGCAGCAGTGTGAGGTATTTAAAAAGACACTGGATTTCTAATCAGGAGAATGGAGACCAAGTCCTGCCTTGCATAATTAACAAGAATATGATCATAAGCAGGTCAGTCCACTTTCATGTGCCTCAGCTTCCTTATCTATAGAAAGATCACAATATGTGCATCACATGTGGTTTGTAAAAAATTATAATAATCAGCAATACACCTTATACATTTACTGCTTTCTCACAGTCACCAGTTTTTTTTTTTTTTAATACTTAACTTACAACTGGCTTTTCTGCTAGAAGCACATCCTACTGAGAAATTAGAAACAGGGACATCCTCCAGGTAATTTATTTCTGTGTTGGGGAGCAGTTTGATATAGTGGGGAAAGTGTTATTTGCCAAATCGGAAGAACTGGATTTAGTTCTTGCCTCTGATATTTATTAACTCTATTCACTTAGGAAAATCACTAAACTGCCTTGAGATTTAGTTTCCAGATTCTCCCCACTTACTCAATCTGCTATCAGATTTTCTCCTTCTGCCCATTCCCAATAAGACAAGGGGTGAAACAAGGTTGCCCACTATCACCATTACTGTTCAATATTGTATTAGAAATGCTAGCCTTGGCAATAAGACAAGAAAAAGAGATTAAAGGAATTAGAGTAGGTCATGAGGAAACCAAATTATCACTCTTTGCAGATGATATGATGGTCTACTTAGAGAACCCTAGAGAATCAACTAAAAATTATTAGAATTAATCCACAACTTTAGCAAAGTTGCAGGATACAAAATAAATCCACATAAATCATCAGCATTTTTATACATCACCAACAAAATGCAACAGCAAGAGATACAAAGAGAAATTCCATTCAAAATAACTATCGATAGTATAAAATATTTGGGAATATATCTGCCAAGGGAAAGTCAGGATCTATATGAGCAAAACTACAAAACACTCTCCACACAAATAAAGTCAGATCTAAACAATTGGAAAAACATCAAGTGCTCTTGGATAGGTCGAGCGAATATAATAAAGATGGCAATACTACCTAAACTAATCTATCTATTTAGTGCTATACCAATCAAACTCCCAAGAGATTATTTAACTGAACTAGAAAAAATAACAAAATTCATCTGGAAAAACAAAAGGTCAAGAATTTCAAGGGAATTAATGAAAAAATGCAAATGAGGGTGGCCTAGCTTCACCAGATCTAAAACTATATTATAAAGCAGTGGTCACCATTTGGTACTGGATAAGAAATAGAGTAGTGGATCAGTGGAATAGGTTAGGTTCATAGGACAAAATACTCAATGACAATAGTAATCTAGTGTTTGATAAACCCAAAGACCCCAGTTTTTGGGATAAAAACTCACAATTTGACAAAAACTGCTGGGATAATTAGAAACTAGTATGGAAGAAATTAGGCATTGACCCACACATAACACCATATACCAAGATAAGGTCAAAATGGATTCATGATCTAGGCATAAAGAATGATATTATAAACAAATTAGAATAATGTAGAATGGTTTACCTCTCAGACCTGTGGAGGGGGAAGGAATTTGTGACCAAAGAAGAACTAGAGGTCATCATTAATCACAAAATAGATAAGTTTGACTATATCAAGTTAAAAAGTTTTTGTACAAACAAAATGAATGCAGACAAGATTAGAAGGGTAGCAGTAAACTGGGAAAATATTTTTACATCCAAAGGTTCTGATAAAGGCCTCATTTCTAAAATATATCGAGAATTGACTCAAATATATAAGAATTCAAGCCATTCTCCAATGGATAAATGGTCAAAAGATATGAACAGACAATTTTCAGACGAAGAACTTGAAACTATTTCCAGTCACATGAAAAGGTGCTCCAAGTCACTATTGATCAGAGAAATGCAAATTAAGACAACTCTGAGATACCACTACACACCTGTCAGATTGGCTAAAATGACAGGAAATGATAATGATAGCTGTTGGAGGGGATGTGGGAAAACTGGGACACTGATACATTGTTGGTGGAACTGTGAACGGATCCAACCATTCTGGAGAACAATTTGGAGCTATGCTCAAAAAGTTATCAAACTGTGCATACCCTTTGACCCAGCAGTGTTTCTACTGGGCCTATATCCCAAAGAGATTTTAAAGGAGGGAAAGGGACCCACATGTGCAAAAATGTTTGTGGCAGCCCTTTTTGTAGTGGCAAGAAACTGGAAATTGAAAAGATGCCCATCAATTGGAGAATGGCTGAATAAATTATGGTATATGAATGTTATGGAATATTATTGTTCTGTAAGAAATGACCAACAGGAGGATTTCAGAGAGGCCTGGAGAGACTTGCATGAACTGATGCTGAGTGAAATCAGCAGAACCAGGAGAATATTATACACAGCAACAAGACTATACGATGATCAATTTTGATGGACATGGTTCTCTTCAACAATGATGTGATTCAAACCAGTTGTTCTGCGATGAAGATAGTCATATACATCCAGAGAGAGGCCTGTGGGAACTGAGAGTGAACCACAACACAGCATTTTAACACTTTCTGTGAATATTTCCATGCATTTTGTTTTCCTTCTTAGGTTGTTTTTTTCTTCTTCTCTTTCTAGATCTGATGTTTCTTGTGCAGTAAGATAACTGTATAGATATGTATACATGTATTGTATTTGTCATATAATTTATCCTATTTAGCACGTATTAGATTACCTGTCATCTAGGGGTGGGGGTGGGGGGAAGGAGGGGAAAAGCTTGGGAAAAAAAGTTTTTGCAAAGGTCAATGTTGAAAGGTCACTCATATGTTTTGTAAATAAAAAGCTTTATATATATAAAAAAAAAAGATTTTCTCCTTCTGCCTTAATTATATCTCTCCTATACAACCCTTTTTCTAGACTCCCACAGGGATCATACAGTTTAGAATCTCATTACCCTCAGGCATAGACTACTAGAATAGCTTCCTAATTTACCTAAACTCTTCACTCAAAAAATAGCCCCTTTTCAAGACACCATTATTAAAGGTAGGAGAAAATGAGAAAGAGAAAGAGAAATCCCCTTCAAATGCTTTTCTGTAAACAATGACACTAATATCCTATTACACAAAGTTATTTATTTTTATTCTCATCCACAGTTGGCAAGGTTGTGGGTAATTTTTGACTGATTAATGAGCACCACTTCTTCTATGTTCATCAGAGACAATTACTTGCATCCTAAGGAACAAGAAAGTGAAAATCTCTTCATTGCCTTTATTTTTTTATTTTTTTCTTTTAAGGTAGAGAACTTGTTTTTTTAATTTATTTTAACATTTAATTTACTATTATTTTTTATCATTCTTTTAAAAATTTTGAATTTCAAATTCTCTCCTTTCTCACCTCCCCCATTCACTGAGAAGGCAAGAAAAATGCTAGCAATTATAAAAATAAAATTATGTGAAACATTTTCATATTAGTCATACCACAAAAAAAAAGAAAATGGAGAAAATTATGTTTTACTTTGTATTTTGAATGCATTAGTTCTCTTCTTGATGGTGAATAGCATTCTTCATCATTCATCCTTAGAGACTGTCTTGGAATTGATCAAATAGCTAAGTGTTTCATAATTATATTGCTATTACCATATACAATGTGTTCTATTTCTTTTCAATTCATGTTAATAAATTCATCCATATATTGCAACGTTGTGTTTTTTTTTTCTGAAACTACTACCTCATCATTTCTCATCGCATAGTAGTGTTTCATTAAAATTATACAACACAAAATTCCCAGACATTCCCCAATTGAAGAAAATCCTCTCAATTTCATTTTTCCCCCACAAAAAGAGATGCTATAAGCATTTTTGTAATTTTTTTTTTCCTCTTTGATATTTTTGGGATTTGGAACTAGTAGTAGTATTGCTGAGTCACAGGTATGCAGTTTTATACAACCTTTGGGAATAGTTTCAAATTGCTCCCCAAAATGGTTGAATTAGCTCATTACTCCACCAACCATATGTTATTGTACCCATTTTCCCTCCTTCCTTCATTTCCTTCAGCATTTGCCACTTATGATAGGTGTGAGGTGGCATCTAAGGATTGTTTTAATTTGATTTTCTCCAATCAAAATTTGGAATTTTTTTCTTAGACTATATGGGGCTTTGATTTATATATGCCTATAGATAGAATGTAGATATTTTTGATTTCTTCTGAAAACTGCCTGTTTATATCATTTGACCTTTTATCTATAAGAATGACTTTATTTTTTATAAATTCAAATTAGTTTCATATTCAGTATATATTTGAAAAATAAGGTCCCCATCAGGGAAACTTCAAGCAAAAAAAATATTTGATATCCATTCATTGTCTTTGGTATTTTTTAAGCAAAATAGAGTTTCCTTGATTATCTCTTTTTTATATCTATCTTGCATTTGCTTTTGTCCGAGATAATGATTCCCCTCCTTTTATTTTTTACTTCAGCTGAAGATTATTAAATTCTTCTCTAGGAGAATTGTATACATACTCTCAGTGTAATTTTCTGATTCATGGGTCTCATAAACAACATATTGTTGGATTCTGGTTTCTAATCCATTCTGGTTCTTCCCTCCTTTTCATGGGTGAGTTCATCCCATTCATATTCAAAATTATGATTACTGTGGATTTCCCTTTCTCATTTTCTCTTTTTTTTAATCCTGTTTTTAATATAGTGAATTATTGTCATGTCATATTACTAGCTGACACAACATTCATCATTTTATCCAGTATTCCACCTAGTCCAATTTCAACCTAAGGTTTTAACTTTTTTTTTCAAACAAACACTTTAGAATAAAATCATATTTTTCAATTTGAAGGGTAATCCATAATCAATAATCAAATTAAATTTTATTTTCAATATTTTGTATTTTAAAGCATTAAAACCAAGGAAACCAAACTACTTATGTGTATTCAAAATATGATTGAATAAATCATGACCTGTGTTTCCCAAATGTAAAAGTTTCAATTCACTTTAATTTGGCAAATATTTATTGTGCGTATACTATGTGCTCCATATTGTGTTAAGCATTGGGATTAGAACAATAAAAACCAAAGCCATATTTTTCTTGGACTAAACATCAGCTACAGAGTGAAGTAAATACAAAACATTAAGTAAATACAAAGTTATTGGGGGTGAGGAGGATAATGAATACTGGGGTGTGATGGAGGAATTGAGATCATAAAAAGTTTAATGTATATAGGAGGCCTCCCCCAAAGGAAACCTTGAAAGTGAGTGTCAGTAACCTAATACTGATGAATTTCACTGAATATCTATCCACTTCCATGCTGTGATTCCCAATATTCTTTGGAAAATTTCCATCTCTTCAACTCTTCAAGTTTTGAAATAAATTTAGATATGAGTTCTATTTAAAACAGCAGGAGTTCTATTTCTAAACAGAGCCATGTTTTATTTAGATAAATCTAATAAAACTGTTCCTGTTTTGAGAAACAAATACATTTTCCCCTTAAAACAAATACTTTCCATATCTATTATTAAAAGTATGGTGACTCAGAATGAAACTATATTCATGCCTAAGGTTGTTAAAAAAGACTTTTTGGTGGCATGAAATTTAGACCCGTGATTTTTATCAGTACAAAAAACTTTTGGCATGGAATCTCTTCCTACTGATGCAGGTCAACTACTTTTTTTGGTAATTTTAAAGAGTTTCCTGGGACAATGGGAGGTAAAGTGACTTATCCACCATGATCACATTTTACTATTTATCAGTGATGGGAACCAAGACATAAATGCATAAATTGTTGATAGATGTCAAGATGTTTCAAGGATCACAAAGAGTCATAATTGGGACCCAGATTCTCTGACTTCACATCAAGGATTTTGAGCTCACTATTTTATATTGAGCATTGATATGACATTTTAAGGTTTTTAAATTTTATGACATAGATTATTTCACTTGGCCCTTAGTAACCCGATTAGTTATGTTCTAACTTTTCCACACTTGGGATCTCTCCCAGGAATTTCCAATGTTATATAACCTTAAAAGCCTTCTTCTTCTCACAATACTCAAGAAATCCCTACAATTAAGCTAGTATTGGAGAGCAATTTAAATTGATATCAAAAGGTTGAAAATAATCCAAAATAAATATCTCAAACAATCCCGAAATCCCAACTTAATTTGGATTTATTAAAACTAATAAACACCCATTAAGTACCTATTATGTACTAGAAATTGTGTTAAATGCTGGAGACAGTAAAAAAAAAAGAGTGAGAGAAAAAGAACTCTCCCTACTCTTAAGAATGGCAAACTCCAATTACATACAAACTATCGTTATCTATCCATACCTGTATGTATCAATCTGTACCTGTAGATGGATTGATAAAATATATATATATACATATATATGCATGTATATGTAATATATATTTATGTATTGTATGTAATTGTGTGTATATACATGTGCATATACATATATACATGTGTGTATGTATATAGACATAATTTATTTAAAGAAATTTATTTAAATTCTAACTGTTTAAAGAAAAGAAATGTTTTCCCTTAAAATAAATACTCTTTGTATCTATTATTAAATATGTAGTGACTCAGAATGAAAGTATATTCATGTTCATAGGTGTATGAACATTTTTGGTAGGGCGAGTATGTGTGTGTATATAATCAAAGATAATGCATGAGCATTAATGGGTTTTAAGAAAAACATCATATAAAATGGCAATAGTCAATAAATATTTATTAAATATCCACTCTGTGCCAGGCATTGTGCTAAGCCTTGAATGCAAAAGAGAGAGAAAGAGGGAGAGAGAGAGAGAAAGAGAGAGAGAGAGAAATATAATATAGTCTTTGTCTTAAAGAAGCTTACAATTTAATGGGGGAAGACAGTACTTCGAAGGAAATTAAAAAGTAAAAAAGGAAACTGGGGAAAGTACTCAATTCAGGAGTAATGAGGAAAAAATTACCGAAGACCCAAAATATACCATCCAGGTGAGAACTGAGGAACAGTCTGAGCTGAACTCTCTCTTTATTTTTTCTCAATATAATTTTATTTTTCTAAATTCATGTAAAGATAGTTTTAAACATTCATTTTTGTAAGATTTTGTGTTCCCATTTTTTCTCTCTTCCTCTCTTACTTTCTCTCTCCCTAAGACAGCAAGAATCTGATATAGATTATATAAGTACAATACTTTTAAACAGATTTCCATATTTGTAATGTTGCACAACAAAATCAGATCAAAATGAACAAAAAACATGAGAAAGAAAAAACAAACAAAAATGGAAAATACTATTCTTTGATCCATATGCAGTATCCTTAATTCTGTTTTTGGATGGTGGATGGCATTTTCTATCCCAAGTCTGTTGGAATTGTCTTGGATCATCATATTGCTAAGAAAAACTAAATATATTGTGGTTGATCATCTCAGAATCTGGCTGTTACTGTTTACAGTGCTCTCATTCTACTAACTTCCTCAGTTCATGTAAGTCTTTCTAGGCTTTTCTGAAATTAATCTGTTTATCATTCCTTATAGAACAATAATATTCCATTACTTTCATATACCACAACTTATACAGTCATTCCATAATTGACTGAGCCCCCTCTTTAAATGAAATTTTAGAGTTCAAAACTTGATGGAAAAGTCAGAGATGTACTAGATTAGAGCAACCAGATGAGAAATGAGGAAAGATTTTTAATCTCACTTCATAATATGAATAATTAGAATTAATTGCAATGTAATTTATAATAAGAATGGTAAACATTAGCTGGAACTTTGAAAGAAGCTGGGGGATTCAGAAAGCAGACATGAGTGGAAGCATCCCAGGCATAGGGATCAGCCAAAGAAAGAGCCCAAAGTTGGGAGATGGAGTGCCTTCGGCTGGGAACAGCAAGGGAACTGTTGTCACTTATTCACACTCAAGCAAAGTTCTTTGGCCTGTTTCTAAAGAAACAGTTAAGCTGGGAAATGAAGTTTTGTCAGCCCTTGGGCATCCAGCTTCCACCTAATTTCCACAAACAGGCTGTAAAACATATAAACAAAACCATATAAGACATGGAAGAAAAGTTCAGCAACAATGATTGACCCTAATGTATCTGAAAGGCAGGCTTCATGGCATATACTATGAAGAATTATATCTGCCATCTAAACTGTATTAAAGAACCATCCAGGGAGGGTACAGAAAATAGTCAAAAATGACTTGAATTTGTCTTGACTGAGGCCTTTCCAGCTGTGTGAGACTGGGTATATCTTTAAATAATTAAGTCACAGCATCCCAATCTTTTAAAAGGGTGATGACAATGATAGTAATTCTTACTTAACAATAGTGGGAAAAATCCCTTTATAATTCATAATTACAAAGGAATTGTGAGTTTGTGAGTTATACTAAGCACTGTGCTATATGTGGGGTATATTAGATTTAGGGAAAAATGGTTTGTGAGTTATAATAAGCACTGTGCTACATGTGAAGTACATTAGATTTAGGGAAATTCCAGCTTTGAAAGAAACTTTTGATCATCTATCATTCAATCAGCCACATAACATTTTGTAGCACCTACTATGTGCCAGGAACTATGCTAACTCCTGGTGGTATATTCCTGGAGGCACAGGGACAGTCACTTTTCTCTTCTCTCCCAATTTCTTAGCTTGTTCTACCAGGGCAGCCCCCTACCCCTTAGCTTGTTGTACTATCTTCTGGGGAAAAGCTGCTATTTCCCTGCTCTAGTTACAACCCTGATGACTGCTTGAAGCAGGAATGGGGCATCAGGAAGCCTCTTTTTCAAAGGCATCTCTATGGATTATCTATAGAAAGAAAGCCAATATGTCACGGACCAGTCCTTAATATCAGTGGAGAGTGAATTGAATGGTAAATTAATGTCAAATAATTGAAAAAATGACCCTAAAATCTTATCTGGGAAAAGAAAAATTTTAATGCATCTCCTCTTGGCCAACTTTGTTCTCCAAGAATAGGTTTAGAAGAAATCTTATGACCTATGTCATCTGATTCCCTTATATAGAGAAAAACAAATCTCATCACAGAGGAAAAAATTATTTTACACAGGTCACATAGCTAGTCAATGACTAGCTGGAGCAAGGTACCAGGTTTCCTTATTCAAGCCAGTATATTATCTGCTGTATCTTGCTCTTATTCCTAATGACTAAATTTCTGTCATTCACATCTCCCAAATGGAAATTAAATTAGGTTTGAAAACAATGTGTGGGTCATTCTTCCTGCCCTCATTCATGCATTTTTACAACTTTAAGCAAAGATGAAGGAAATATGACATCTTGTTTACAATCTATCCTGTATAAATATGAAATTTACCTGAAGATATGGTCCTTTGAAAAAGCTATACCAATTATCTTTCTGTCCTAGTCTGTAAACCTATTTATTATTATTATTATTTTAGCTATACAAGTAATTACATTAGGCAAGTTCAGCTGCAATATTCAATCTTTGAAACAATTTATCATACAAGCCTTAACCCCCAGAGGATTTTTTTTCATTAGCAAGAAAATAAGGAGAGAACATTGGAACCTTTCCTAACAATCACATCAAGACACTCTGAACTAATGTTCACACATGTCCTGGAATTATTGGATAAAGAAACCAGGAAAGTTGCCAACCTGAAAGATATAAGAGAACCCATCAATAAAGGAAGCAACATATATTGTTCACAGCTGCAAGTTGGCTGAATTGACTTCAACAATCACTATTAGGCCTATGCCGTCTTATAAAAACAATTACCCCACATGAAAAGCAGTGAAATAATTCTAAACTAAGATATTACTATTGATTTTTTTCTTTATGTAAAAAATCACTAATACAGAAAGAACTTTTGGAGATTTTTTTCTTTGTGCTATAGGTTTCTCCCACATTTCTCTCTAACGCATCCTCAGGAGAGTAAGGGTGCCCAAAATTAGCCTATTTCCAAATACAGCTAATCCTAGTGGACATTATAGCTAGTTTTCTCCCATTCCTGATTCTGGCTTACTGTAATATGATGGACTCAGATACTTGATCTTAGGCACAAAATACTGAATTGCCTCATAAACCATTAGCCTGAAGCTTTCTCTACAGGTTTCTGCAGAATATTTGTCAACTAAATCTAGAATCCTTTCTATCAAATATTTATTTATTAAAAAATAGTTTTTTTAATTTTCAAAATATATGCAAAGATACTTTTCTACATTAACTTGCAAATCTTGTGTTCCATATTTTTCTCCCTCCCTTTCATTCACTCCCTCCCTAGACAGCAAGTAACTCAATATATGTCAAACATGTGCAATTCTCCCATACATATTTCTACATTTATTGTTCTGCACAAGAAAAATCAAATTAAAAAAGAAAAAAAAATGAGAAAGGAAAAAAAAAACAACAAAGGTGAAAATTCTATGTTGTGATCCACGTTTAGTACCCTCAATCCTCTTTCTGGATACACCTGGCATTCTCCATTAAAAGTCCATTGGAACTGGCCTGAATCACCTCACTGTTGAAAAGAGCCATTTCCATCAGAATTGATTGTCATATAACCCTGTTGATGCTGCATACAGTGTTCTCATGGTTCTATTCACTTCACTTAGGATTGGTTCATGTAACTCTCTCAAGGCTTTTCGGAAATCATTCTGTTCATTTCTTCTTTTAGAAAAATAATATTCCATAATACTCATGCATTATAACTTATTGAGCCATTCTCCAACTGATGAGTATTCACTCAGTTTCCAGTTCCTTGCCAGTACAAAAGGACTGCTATAAACTTTTTTGCACATGTGAGTCTTTTTCCCTTTCTATGATCCTTTTGGGATATAGACCCTGTAGAGACACTGCTGGATAAAAGGATATGTATATGTACAGTTTGATAGCCTTTGGGCATAGCTCCACATTGCTTTCCAGAATGTTGGATCAATTAACAACTCCATCTAAAATGTATTAGTGTACCAGTTTTTCCAAATCCCCCCCCCACATTTATTATTATCTTTTCCAGTCATCTTAGCAAATCTGAAAGTTATGTAGTAGTACCTCAGAGTTGTCTTAATTTGCATTTCTCTAATCAATAGTGATTTAAAGCATTTTATCATATGACTAGAAATAGTTTAATTTCTTCATATGAAAATTCTACCCATATCCTTTGAACATTTATCAATTAAAGCATGGTTTGTAATCATATGGATTTGAGTCAATTCTCTCTATATTTCAGAAATGAAGCCTTTATCAGAACCCTTGTATCTAAAACTTCCCCCAGTTTTCTGCTTCCCAAATCTTGTCTATCTAATAATTCTAATCTTGTCTGCATTAGTTTGGTTTGTACAAAAACATTTAAACTTAATATAATCAAAATTATCTGTTTTGCATTTCAAATGTTCTCTTTTTTTCCTTTGGCTATAAAATTATCCTTCTTCACACATCTTAGAGGTAGACTATTCCTTGTTCTCCTACTTTATTAATAGTATCACCTTTTATGTCTAAATCATGAACCAATTTTGATTCTTTCCTGGCATAGATGGTTGTGTTGATCAGTACTTAATTTCTGCCAAAGTAGTTTCCAATTTTCCCATTAATTTTTGTCAAATAGTGAGTTTTTATTCTAGAATTTGGAGCCTTTGGATTTATCAAACACTAAATTTCTATAGTCATTAGCTATTGTGTCTTGTGAACCTATCTTATTCTATTTCTTAACCAGTTACAAATGGTTTTGATGATCATTGCTTCATAATATAGTGTTTAGTCTGTTTACAGCTAAGCTACCTTCATTTGCATTTTTTATTAATTCCCTAGAAATTCTTGACCTTTTGCTCTTCCAGATGAACTTTATTATTATTTTTTTCTAGCTCTTTAAAGCAAATTCTTGGCAGTTTGGCATGTAGTGAATAAGGGAATTAATTTAGGTAGAATTATCATTTTTTTTATATTAGCTTGATCTAACCATGAGCACTTGATACTGTTCCATTTGTTTAGATGTAACTTTAATTGTGTGGAAAATATTTTGTGATTGTGTTGATATGATTCCTGAATTA
>JAJPUD010022178.1:0-21861 GCA_023553655.1 Myrmecobius fasciatus | reverse complement strand
AATGAACTTAAGAATTCCATTCTATATTTTGTCTCACCTGACTAGAGCGTGAATACCTTGAGAAGAGGGACTATTTTTTGTTTTGTATTTTCTATTTGTATTCCCAGTATTTAGCAAGTATTTGCTAGGCACAAAAAAGGTCATTTAATAACTGATTTTTTTTCCCCACATTTCCTTATAGCATTCTCTCTCTCTCTTTGAAAAAGAGAGGGTTGATTTCAGGAAAAATCCACTCAGATTTAAGTGAAATCTGGTGAAACTGTATCATTATCTTCCTTTAAGTTCCCCCAAACTTAAAACTGTAGAATTCATATCCAAGTTAGGCCTCAGTCTCTCTAGTCTGAGAGAGAAAGAGAGAGAGACACACAGAGAGACAGAGAGAAAATGAATAACAGTGCTGATTAAGGAAGATTATCTAATCAGAAATGGGATAATTTCCCCAGTGTCAGATGGTATACTAGACATAGAACTAATAAAAATTATTTTATCTTACCTGCATGATATAGAAATACTTAAACTTCTTAAAATAGATAAAAAGAAATGAAGGAAGAAAAAAAGGAAAAAAGGAAGGAAGGAAGAAAAGAAGGAAGAAAAAAGGAAAGAAGGAAGAAAGGAAAAAAAATTATTTGGATATATTCCTTAGAGATCTTAGCATCAGAAGGTACAAAGGATAATTTCTGTGAAAATCACACATCAGTCTACAGCCCTAAAGTCTAGGTGTGGAATGGTGCCAGAAAAGAGGTGGGTAGGAGATTGCCAGGGCAAGCAGCCAGTGTGCTGCACCCATGGTCCACACTGGGGGCCAATAGCCCTAGAGAAAGGGAGACAAGTGTAATTACGAGAACCAACTTGAAACCTGGATAAGGCAACTGGCATCATTGAGTTTCCCCTCCAAGGCATGACTAGTGCATAGGTCACATGTGCCAGCCAAGGCTGACGCCAGACATTGGCCACACGTGCTTTGCTTGAACCTAACCTGAGATTATGATGGGGATTTCATGATCAGGTCAGCACATATATGGCAATAATTTCATTGCCAGAGTGATTGATAAATAATACAAAGGCCTCAGAACAGCTCACAAAAGCCCTTTGTTAGCCTAAAAAATGTAGGCACTAACCTTTAGAAAGCATCTTGTCCAGTCCATTAATTTTACAAATGAGAAAACTCAAGCAGAGAGACTTGCTCAATATCACACAACAGTCAGTGGCAGAATCAGAGTTTCCTGATTCCCATTCTGGTGATCTTTATGATTTGTCTACATGTCTAGGTGACCACAAATCCCACTGTGCTTTGACTTATTAATCTTTTTTTACTTAACTAGCTGCTTAGAATATTCTGGATAAACATCCCTTGCAAAAGATACACTCTTTGAAACAAGTTTCTATTGACTATCTCACTTTTGTTTTTTAAAATTCTCAGTGGCTAGTTTATAGTAGGCACTTAATAATGCTTGTTGATTAATATATTTCTGGATTGATTTTACATTTATTATTTTTTTTATTTAAAAGCATATTAGGTATACTACAAGTGGCATTTCAGGTATCTTTGAGACTAAGTCAAGATCTAGTTTTGAATTCTGTCCCAGATACCAACATTTCTGCCTCTGTTTACTTATCTGTAACATGATAACATGAGATTACTTACCTCATAGGATGATTATAAGACTTTAGTAAGATGTCTGAAAAGTGTACTGCAAACTTTAAAGTGCTTAAATAAATGCCAGTTATTATTATTATTCTTACTAAGGAGCCAAATAATGAGCTGAAAACATAAAGGATTTCTGTATATATTCTGTACTTCAGACTGCTTCGGTCTGGCTATCCAGTAATTTGCCTTGATCGCGTAAGATAAGGCATTTGTCTCTACAAGCCTTATTACAAAATGTACTAACTTTGTTTATGAGGTTAATAATTAAGATTAATTGGCTGTGGGCACAAAGCATTTCTTTAAAGCTATTGCCCTAAAAATTAATTATGGAAGCCTCACTCCTAAGCAGGATGATCATCTAGTCTGATCATAAGACCATTTTGAGGCTAATTAGTTTGCCAAAGCTGGATGGAGACATGGGCTTCCAGAGAAGCCGGGTGCTTTCTTGAGCAGCTGGGCGGCAGGCGGGCGGGCAGTATGCCTTTAAGGAGAGCGGCTTGTTTGCAGTTTCCCAGGCCGAAGAGTGAGAGGGGAGATAACCCAGCCGTGAGTCATCCGCTCTTTACTGGAAGATCCTGGAGACAAAGTTGCACAGATACAAAACATAACAAAACACAAACCGGGGTTTAAGAGGAAAAAAACCCAAAATATAACACAACAACCCCCCCACGCACAAACAAAAGCAGTGTCACATACTACGTAAGCTTGCGACTGAAAAACTATAAAGTGGGGGAGAAAGAAGGGCAGGGTAACAAACAGCCAGCGCCCGGCTGGAGGGGCTGTGTCTGCTGGTTCCCCTCCGCCCTCCTGCCCTTCCCCCTATTCCTCTTCTGCCCCTCCCCCTGCTCCCTTCCCCTTCTTTCCTCCCCTTCTCCTCTCTCCGTCCCTCGGGGGCCGCACCTCCTCTTTCCCAATCCTCCTCCTTTGAAGAGGATGGGATCTGCTCTCTGCCTTCTCCGCTGACCGTCCAGGACGGCCTCGGAGTTTACTTCTTTCCGTAGACAGATTCCACCGTGGGGAGGGGGGGAGGAAGTAGCTTGCCTACTAGAAATTTAATTTCATTAATTTATTTCGAAAGCTCCAGATGCTATTGTTTCTTTCCCGAAGAGGGGCAAAGGAGAGTTCTGGACAGCATCCTGAGGAGGCTTCATCCCCACCAGCCTCGTGCTTTCCGGAGGATATCGGGGACAAAGCTGTACCTTGTCACCTCGAAGAATTGAGGAGTCCCTCTGCTACACACACATTTGGGGGTGGGGGAGGGGAAGGTTAGAGACAGACAGAGATACACAGAAACAGGCAAATGGAGAGACCGAGACCTAGTGGGCTGAGCAGACTTTCTTTCCTACACTCTCCTTTCCTGCACTATGGAACATGTTACCCTCTTAAACCACATTGTTGTTTTTTCTTCGGGCTGATGGTAGTGACTAAGATGATGTGATATCCCCCTCAGGACTTGGGAAGAGCTGGACTAAAGAGGTTCCATCTGGAGACTTAGGGGAGACTAGTCATTCCCTTTCTTCCCATCCCTAAGGTCCACAGCAGCTGGATCAATCCATTGAATGTGTCCTGGCAAATTCTCAGTCATCCAATAAACATTTGTTAAGCGTCTACTCTGTGCCAGGAATTGTGCTAAATGCTAACAATTTGGGGAAATTGAGGGAGGATTTCTGGCTAGAGAGGGGAAAGCTGACCATGATAAGGCAATGTGGCTCAACCAAATTTGGTTGGGAGAGGTGGGAGAAAGCACTCTCCCACCATGAACCCTAGAGCTAAGATGCCAAACTTTTGGACAAGTTTGAGATAGTCGGTGGCTCAACGGTTAAGAGAGAACACTGGATTTGGAGTCAGAGCTGAGTTCAAATCCAGCCTCAGATACTTCATAGTTGTGTGAGCCTAAACAAGTTATTTAATCTCTGTTTACCTGACAAAAGTATCTACTGAAGAGAGAAAAGAGTAGGATGCAACTGAGCAATAATCACAACAACAAAGGGCTCAGGAGGAGTGCAAAGATTAATAGAGTTATAGCTGGACAGAATCACAGTATTACCAAATTTGAGTGGGAAAGATCTCAGTAGCCATGCAACACAATCTATGCAAGAAAGGACTCCCCATTCTGACATAACCAACTACTTGTTGTCTAGCCCCTAGGTAACAGAACCCATCACTTCTGAAGATAATCTATACCATCCTTAAACAGCTCTAATAATTAGAATATTTTCCAGAAGTTGAGCTTTGTTGCTACTTCCTCCCTGGCTCTGCCTTTTAGGGTCAAATGAAGTCTAATTCTTCTTCTACATGACAACCACTCAGTCTTCCAAGCTAAACATGCCCAATTCCAATCCTCCTATGACATGGATTCAAGGTTTTTTGCCATCCTGTATGAGTCTCTAACTTACCAATATCCTTCTTTAACTGTGATGTTCAGGACAGAATACAATACTCTTGAAGAGGGCATAATACAATTGGACTATCACTTTCCCTTTCCTGGAAACTCTGCTGCCATGTAAAATCACCTATTAAGACTGAGGTTAGAGCCCACTAAAACCCCCAACTCTTTTTCAGAACAATTACTATCTAGCCACATCTATCCATCTTAAACATGTGACACTGATTTTTAACTGAAGTGGAATATTGTATGTTTATCCCTAATGAATTTCATTTTATCCATTTCTATTCAATGCTTTAGCATGCCAAGATTCTTTTCTTGGATTGACTGTCTTCTACAATATTTGTTATCATTCCCAGCTTTGTGTCATCCAAAATTTGGTAAATATGTAATCCTTGTCATTGTCCAAATCATGGATAAAAATGTTAAACAACACAGAGCCAAGTACAGATGCCTGGTGTAATCCACTAGAAACTTCCTGCCATGGTGACATTGAACCAGCGGAATTCTATCATCTAAAGAGTTCTAAAGCCATATGACTCTATCATCATCTCATCCTTAATTTTCCATCTTCTCAACAATAACAGAGTGAGCTATTTTATGAAAAGCAAAATCTGGTTAAATAGATTTGCAGCATTCTCCTCATCTGCTAATAAAGTAATTCTGTGAGAAAAGGAAATGAGATTATTGATGTGACATGATTTGTTCTTTATGAAACCATGCTGGCTTAACATTGAAACTTCCCTTTCTAAATGTTTGCCAGGTTTTTTGTTTTTTTGTTTTTTTTGTTCTACAGTTAATTTGTTCTACAGTTTTCTCAAGAATCAAAATCAATCATTTTAATACCTGGTTCTTTTTCTTTCTTTCTTTTTTCTTTACTTCCATCCTCTCTCTCTCTCTCTCTCTCTCTCTCTCTCTCTCTCTCTCTCTCTTTCCCTCCCTCTCTCCCTCCTTCTCTCTCTGTCTCTGTCTGTCTGTCTGTCTTTCTTCCTTCTTTCCTTTCCTCTTTCTCTTTGCTTCCTTCCTTCCTTCTTTCTTTCAAAATTGGGACAATTTTTTTCTCCAACTTTGTAGTCCTACTGTTGTTGTTTGTGTTTCTTTTAAATATTACTGACAGTGGTTTAACAATCATATCTGCCAGCTTTTTCAGTACCCAAGAATATATCAGAGTCAGATGACTTGTATTTATCAAGGGCAGTTATTTGCTATCTTTTTTTTTTTTTAAAACTATTCCCTTACTTACTTGGATATCAATTCCTTGTTAGTCATTTTTTTCTATAGTTTCTAGCGCAAGAGTCATTTTCCTTGGCAGAGAAAACCGAAGCAAATAATAAGGTCAGTATTTCTGCTTTCTCTTTGTTATCATTTATTATTGTACTGTCCACACCAAGAAAAGGTTCAATTTCTTCTTTGATTCTCCTTTTTCTCTAATATACAGGGGTGGGTGGGGGGTGGGTGGGGAAACTAAAATTAAACACTTTCAATCTCCCTCCCTCACCACCTTTACCTCATTCTGAGCTTTAGCATTCCTGACATTTTAACAGGACAATGCCATGCTCTTAATATATTTATCTTTTTTTTTCCTATTTTTGCTTCCGTATTTGGCACATATTTTAAAAATTCAAGTTTATTGGTAAGTTTGCCATACAGTCACATTGGATTTTAGACAAATCTTATCTTTCATCCTCATTGGAATTGTTTTCCTTGTCTTAAGAATTTCATTCTTGAGTATCTTTCATACCTTTGGCGTTGACTTTCCCTCCAATATTTTAGCCCATGGGATCCTATCTATTCTTCCTTTTAACTCTTTGAAATCTGCTTTCCTCAAATATAGAGTGTATGTCACAAACTATGCCTGGATTTCTGTCTCTCTCTCACAAACACTCAAAAGTGGTCACTTTTCCCCAAGAGTTACCATCATTTCCATACAAGCAACTACTTCAACTGTTATTGTGAATGAGATCCAGAATAGAATTTTTCTTTATTTGTTCTTCCATTGTTTAAAATATGAAATGATCACTAAGGCAAAATAGGAAGTTGTTGGACATTCAATTTTTTTTTGGAGGGGGGGGAGAAAAAGAGGGAGGACCTTGATATTGAACTATTTGATGGTATGAAGGAATTGGTGGCACCAATTTTCTTTTTTGTCTTCAGTAGTTTAGCTTTAGTACCTGTAGGAGTAGTTTTCAGGCTGTATCTCTACTGGAGTTGCCTCCCAGGATAATGTCTGAGGGCATTAGACTTTAGAAGTAATACTCTCCCCAAGGCTCTTGGGATCAGTCTTTGACTGTCAGGGTCGGAGGGGACAGGGTGCTGGTGGTTTGATTTGCTCAGCAATGTTTATTAATAAATCAAAAAAAAGGAAGGCTCTAAAAAAATGAAGTGGAATCTAGAAAAGAAACCTGAAATCATGAAACAAAGAAATTTTTCATTTTGTCTTTTTCCTCCCAGTACTTAGGATACAATGCCTTACCTATAATACTAATTTAATAAATGTTTGTTGAATTGAATTGAAATGATTCATCCACTTTTGGTATAATGATAGGAAGAAAGAGTTATTTGACTTTGCAAGAGATGAAGAATTAGTCCCCCACTCCAGGCCAGTAGCATATGTTTACTTGTTGGAAAGGAGCCAAAACCAATCATTTCTTGCCCATAAGCTTTGCTGGTAATTTTAAGCAGCACTGTTGTCCTGACAAAGAAAGAAGGTCCTTCATAACAATATTTCCTGAGGTCCTTTTATATAAAGGGGTCTAAGGGAAACCCACAAATGAATCATAAAAGGAAGCACAAAGCATTTCTAAGTGTAAGAGGATAGGTTTCTAAGTTCAGATCTCTTGGAACATTATATCTAATATATCAAAAAGCTTCCCCACTTGAGTGGGGTCTGAATAAGATTGAGAAGAAAACTAACACAATTTAATTAGCTATGTCCCTCAGATGCTGAATGAATAACCTACAAGAGGCTGATTTCTGAATGAGGAGATAGAAAAGGAAAAATCCTAGGTTTCCCCAATAGTAAATGGTTATCAATATGAGAGAAATAATCATTTAATCATTTCTTTCAATAGAGAGATAACACTCACCCACAACACACATTATGTATATCTATGAGATAATTTGAATTGTTTTAGAAAGATTTTGAAGATCACCTGGCAGAGTAAGATAACAGATGCTGAAGTCCTTTCTCCAACTAAACTACCAATTCAAACTGCTGCAGAGAATGAAACTCCATTGGGTTAATCACATTGCTCCAATGCCAAAAGTATGCTTGCAAAAAGGACTATTATATGGAGAACTTAAACAGGGCAAGTGCTCAAGAGATGGTCAGAAAAATCAGTACAAGGACATTCTCAAGATGTCTTTTAAGAACTTGAGAATTGATTATATGACATGGGAGACATTGGCACAGGACTGTCCAGCATGATGTGCCCTCATTAGAGAAAGTGTGGGTTCTATAAGCAAAGCAAAATTGAATTAGCTCAGAAGAAACACAAGATGCACAAAATTAGAGAATCTACTCCAAATGTTCACAGAGACAAATGTTCATTTGGGTCCTCTATTTGTGTCCTACCTGTGGCAGAACATTCCTAGCTTGTATTGGTCTGATTAGCAGTTGGACACACTAATTAGTCTTTAACATAGTGAGGTCATTTTGATCTTCTTCAAGAACGAAGGACGTATATGTATATATGTGAGTATATTTATGCACTTATGTGTGTGTGTGTGTATGAGTTCACACATGCATGCACATGTGATCTTATTTGATCTTGAATGTTGTATCCCTTCCTTAGAAGGGATGCTCTTTGGGGACAGGGATAAATTTTGTGAGTTTCCTGTGTGTATTTTGTTCCTCTTAAATTCTAGGCTCATATGCCGCAATGATTTCTAGGATGTGGTTTTGCTCAAAGTAGTTTTTGCTGAAATAAAATACTGGTGTATTGAAGGCCTACTTGTCCTTTGACTTTTGTGCTGAGAGCTGACATAGAAGGAGCCAGGACTAACATAATTAAAGCAATTAATGACGAATAGAAGAGAGTACGTGATCAAAGCTTTAGTGGTATAGTACTAGTAATTACTACTGTGACAGTCTAGATAGCAGGGGCAAAATTAGTTTGGGGGTAGAGCTCCAAGAGTTTGAACTCTGAATTTTACTAGATAGAGAAGGGTTGTTCTATGTCAGGTCTGACTCAGGCTAGTCCTCTGGTATTTTTGTTTGAATATTGAAATAAAATGAGATACTCAGAGATTATTAAACAGTTAAACAGTTTAATTAGCCTTAAGAGGAGAAGAATATTAACAATGAGACCCCTCAAGTTGATATATCTGTGAGAAATGCCCTTACTATAATACCCATCTTGATTGGCCAGCCACCATCAGAGAGTGCCTGGAGTGTCTCACGATTGCCTTGTATTTAAGAGACTAGAAATTGCTTATAAAAGTCTTGATACCTTTTAAGGAAATACTAGCCTAACTTGTATAGGGGAATAAACTTAGGTTTATTTCTTCTAATATTGTGAGGACTAGAAACAGTATATGAGTAATGGTACAGTAGAAGGAATACAATGGAACAGTCTGGGAAACAATGAAAACAGTCCGACTGAAGCACTCACTGGGTACATGCTGAGTAGAGAAGGTAAGTATTGAAACAGAATTTCTTTACGATTATACCAAGTGAAAGAAGCCTATCAAAGGCAAGAGTCACAGTTGCAGTAGAGGATAGCAAAGTTAAGAAATATGGTGACTTAACAGCCATCAAAAGTTCAAGTGTTTTGACATATAGAACTTAAGGTGAGGGGAAAGGAGGTGTGGATTTCACTGCTATTCCTATGGCTGATTTGCAGTGTGACCTTCATTAAGAAATTTGGGGAGGTTTTCACATTTTCCAACTGTGAATCATGAATAATGTCCTTTTTCCATGGAAAAAGCTGTTGTAAGAAAGCCAGATTGATGTCTGGGAATCACCCAAAGAGTCATATCCCCCACTCAATATATCTACAGCCAACAAATTAGTCTGGAATGTTTTCCATTGGAAAAGACTCTTCTATTAGTCAATAAAAAAACAAACAAACAAAAAACTCAGTCACTAACTATTTGATCCCTTTGTTTTAAAACAAAACCAGGAAGTGTAAAGATGTTTAGTTTAATGGACTGGCAAAAATTCTGGTGGAATACTGTCTTATTTCACTAGCAATGAGACTAGTATCACTTCTTTCAACTGAACTAGTTAGCTTCCCCCAAACCCTTTGGGGCATAACAGGAAAACAGACTTTAGGAAGTTCATGATGTGGAAAGGGCTCAGTAAACATGTTTGTTTTGTCAATTAGTTTGGCTTGACTGAAATATGGTTCTGTTACTGATTTATAATGACAGATAGCTTTGGCCTTCAATCCCTTGAGATCTTTAGACAAGTTAAGTCTGTCGAACTTTCCTTTTTTCTGTCCTAACCTGAGACAAGACCCATAACTCTGATCTTAGTAACAATGGCCACTGACAGATGTCATCAAATAAATGAGGTCACAAATTCAGGGACAGAAAAGATAAAAATGAACACAATAGGACTAGGCTTTTTGCTTTAATTATAAAATGTCAACCTTTACCCTAGAATTCTTGCCTTTAAGTGGGGAAAAAAAGCTTCACAGATTGTACATCCATAGGAAGAAGACAAGGATATTAGAAGAGGAAAAAGACTAAAAATAATTGTAATTCTTTTATCAGTGGCTCTCACATGACTTGTAGATTTTTGGGATTTCCCACTTTCTAACATCCTAAATTCAGAATTATTTGATACCACTGAGTTTGTTGTCATCAATTTCTCTTGCAAACACATGGTTAGTGAAACTCTAATAAGAAAAGGTTTATTTACAGGTCAAGGGAGAAAATTAGAGCTAATATTTTTAAGGAAAATACTGGCTTAGGAACTGAATAGGAGGTATAAAATATGTCCCTAAAAGAGGGTATAACTATTTGACTATATAAATATGTAGTGGACTGACTGTATATAGAAGTATATAGAAGAGAGTACATGATCAAAGCTTTAGTGGTATAGTACTAGTGACTGACTATATAAATACATATGTGTATGTAAATTAACAATAATATATAATAGGATTAGTAGAGAGGTCAATAAATTCCATATATCTGCTAGGCTTTAGAAATCAGCTTAATGTACAAAAATTTGTTATAGAAGAGGGTTCTCCAGAATCAAAACATACCTTTTCAAACATGGTATAATTTTAAGTCAAGTGAAATTAACAAATATTTATTAAATGTCACTATGTGTCCAAATATTATGCTAAGAACTGGAGATAAAAAGAAAAATAAAAAGCTTCCCTGACTTCACAGAGGACATAATCTAGTAGAGAAAGAGAACATGGAAATAACTAGATTAAAATGAGTTATGAGCAGAACAAATCTCAGAGGAAAGGTACTAGCATTAAATGAAACCAGGAAAGATTTCTTGTAGAAAATAAGATGTTAGTTGAGACTTGAGAAAGTCAGGCAGCAAAGACAAGGATGGACAGGATTCCTGGCACAGAGGACATTCAGTGAAAATGCACAGTCAGGCAATGGAGAGTTTTGTGGGAGGAACACAAAGGCCAGTATCAAATTGAAAAATGGAGGGGAATGAGATTTAAGAAGACTAGAAATGTAGGAAGGGACATCCGGATGATTGAATTTAAAAACCAGAGAATTTTATATTAGACCTGTTACATAATAAATAAACTGTTGAATGGGATTGGTGTGTGATATGGACAGTTTAAGGATAATCAATTTTATAGCTGAGTGAGTAAACGGAGACTTGAGGGGGACATACCAGAAGGTTAGGGCAATAGTTTATGTGTGTGGTTTTGAGGGACATAGCATGTTTGTGGTAATGTTAGAGGAAAGAAAGGTGCATGTGAAATAGATGTTATGAAGGCAGAATTGACAGGCTTTGGGAGTTTGGAAAATGGGGGATGAGAATGAAAAGTCAGAGGTAATACTTATGTATCAAGACCTGGTATGATGTAGTAACTTTAATAACAATATGGAAATTATGAAAAAGAAAGGGTTTGGGGAAAAGATAATAAGTTTGGGGCATATTGAGTTTAAGATGTCTATTTAATGACCAGGTTGGCATACCTCCCATAGGTAGTGGGAAATAGGAGTTTGGAAGTCAGAAGAGAGATTAAGTTTAGATAAATTGAGATTCATTGAGATTCAACTGCATAGAGATGATTATATCATCAAGTGAAATTATTTGGAGGGGCAAAATAAAGGGGTCCAGAATAGAACCTTGAGGAACATGGCCTGGATGAAGAGGTGGCAAATGAAATTGAAAAGGCACAATCAGACAGGTAGAAGAATAATTGAGAGAAAACAATGTCTTGAAAACCTAGAGACATCAAGGAAAAGAAGATGATCAGCAATGTCAAAGACTGCAGAAAGATCAGAATTTTGAATGAGTAAAAGCCATTAGATTTGACAATTAAGAGATCATTAGTAACTTTCAGAAGAGTAGTTTCCATTGAATGATGAAATTGGAACTCATAATGCAGAGAATTTATTTTTAATAGATTTTTTCAATTGCATGTAAATATAAATTTTAACATTTATTTAAAAAATATTTTGTTTCTGAATTTTCTCCCTCTCTCCTTAAGAGGTAAGCAATTTGATATAGATTATATTTGTGCACTTGTGAAACTTATTTTTGTATTAGTCATCTCATGAAAGAAGAAACAGACCAAAAGGAAAAAAAAATACAAAAAATAACGTGAAAATAGCATGTTTTAACTTACAGAATGCAGAAAATTTGAGAATGAGAAGTGGAAACACTAATTGTAGGTGATTTTCTCAAGAACTTAAGCCATGAAAGGGGGAAGAAACATAGGACATATGTATCAGGGATGGATAGAGAGAAATCCACTGAGGAAGAAAGATCAATTCAGGGTCCTTATTTGATGTCTAGCTTTGTGACAGGTTGTGAAGTTAAGTTCCATGAGGTCCAGGAGACCTACTTCAACAGGCAGGAGTAGATTAAAATACAGTTTAGGGGAGATTGGACAGGGGGTAAAATTTGGCAATTCCAAGGTGGGTTTGATATAGGAATAGAATTAGAGCAAGAAACATAAGAAACATCAGGATCAAGGAGGCCATGATCAGGCAAATTGGATCTGGGGTTCCTTCCAGTGAAAGTCCCAAGGGGCAAAAACAGAATTTAGTTATTAAAAAACAAACAAACAACAAAACAACAAAAAAGCAAAAACAAACCCCCAAAACCATGACAAATGCACTGGGGAGTAAAGGAGCTCTTAATATGGTTCCCCTACCCAGAACTCTTTGTTATCCTACAAGTACTGGAGAAATGAGGAAATGATCAAGAAAAGTTTTTAGGCATACAGAGTAAAAATGGCATGTTTGTATCCCTTTAGGTGCCAAATCTAAATTACTTTGGCTTCTGCTTCTAATCCTATACAACAGAACCATAAATTACTGAAGATGATGGGGGCTTTTCCCTGACACACTGAATTTAGAAAGCTCTGGCAACTTTTTACAAGCTTTCAGCAGCGAAGAAAGAATAATACTTATTACCTAGTTAGAAAAAATAACTTGTTAAAATGGAGAGTTACCAGATGGCAGATTGGGTGGGCTGTTCCCTGCCCTGCCCTGATTATTCCCTCCACTCATTCAGAGGTCTCCCCAGAAGCTCTTTCCCACAAGTTTGCCTGAGTTTCTGCTTCTCTACTCTACTCTTATGTGATGTCTTGCTCTCCCTCCCCTCCCCCCACTCTTTATACTATTCATCCTGGGTGCTATTTGTGGTACTTGTACAAGGAAAAAAACTTTGTCTTCCAGGTATGCTATAAGATCACACCTGCAAATGGACTCAGTCTTATAAAATCACATGCCAAAATATAGTCAAGTTCTTGTGTTAGGTCCTGGGACAATCCAAGAAATCATTGCTTGCAAATGATTCTTTCCTGGCTGCTCCAAGTGACATTTTGCTTTTGAATTGAGAGCATTTGAGACTTGGGAATATTTTTCTCTCCTTCCTTCCCCTTTCTGGTCCTGCTGCTTCTTGTGAGGTCCTGTTAACCTTCAAATTTTCCCCTCATGTTGGATAAAAGGATGCTATTCTCAATATTCCAAAGGCTATGCAAAGGTATTAGGTCCTGAACAGACTGACTGGAAGCACAAAACAGACATCTTTCAAGTACAAATTGAATATAGATAAATGATAACAACAAACACTGATTTATCCAGCATTATATCAACAGGTACTCTATTCACCAGCATTTCTCATTTTTATAGATATCTCTGAGATGAGGGAGGACAGCTAAGTGGTACAGTGGATAGAGCACTGGGATGGGAATCAGGGAGACTTGAGTTCAAATCTGGCTTCAGATACTTATTAGCTGTGTGACCCTGGACAGGTGACTTAATTCTGTTTGCTTCAATTCTCTCATCTCTAAAATGGGCTGGAGAAGGAAATGACAAACCACTCCAGCATTTTACCCAATGGGGTCATGAAGAATCAGACATGACTGAAATAACTGAACAATAAAAATCAAAATGAAGAAACTTCTACCTAAGCATATTAGCATGTCTACTCTGCACTCTGAGGTTTAGAGATTATCCTAAAGTGCTGAGTAGTTTAGTCACTTTGCCCAAGTTCACACAACTAGTATATGCCAGAGACAGAATTTGAACACACATCTCTCTCTATTGTTACATCTTTCTTCAAAATTAATTTATTTTTTGTAATTAATATCTCAAGGATTCAAGAAGATGGACTACAAAAATGCTTTCCAATTTTTTTGGGGGGGGAGGGTAAGGCAGGCAGGGTTAAGTGACTTGCCCAGGCTTACACAGGTAGTAGTAAGTGTATGAAAATAGATTTGAACTCAGGTATTCCTGACTCCTGGCCCTTTCACTGTGCTGTATAGCTGTCCCTTGAATTAATTATTAAAAGATGATTCAGGGTTAGTTAATTTTAAGATTTAAGTTTTGTAGCCAACAGGATGATTTCAGAGAGGCCTGGAGAGACTTACATGAACTGATGCTAAGTGAAATGAGCAGAATTAGGAAATCATTATACACACCAGCAACAAGACCATCCGATGATCAATTCTGATGGATTTCACAATGAGATGTTTCAAACCATTTCCAATTGTTCAGTAATGAGAGCCATCCACACCCAGAGAGAGGACTGGGAACTAAGTGTGGACCACAACATTGCATTTTCACTCTTTCTGTTGTGTGTTTGCATTTTGTTTTCTTTCTCAGTTTTTTTTCCTTCTTGATCTGATTTTTCTTGTGTAGCAAGATAACTGTATAACTATGTATACCTATATTGGATTTAACATATTGTAACATATTTAACATATTTTGGACTATCTGCCATCTGGGGGAAGGGGTGGGGGGAAGGAGGGGAAATTTGGAACAGAAGGTTTTGCAAGGGTCAATGTTGAAAAATTATCCATGCATATGTTTTGTAAATAAAAAGCTTTAATAAAAAAAAGACAAGTTTTGTCCTTTGAAAATGAGGAAGCCATATGGGACATTTGTTGAAATGCTACCAATAAAAAGCATTTCCTAGCCAATGAAAGCAAGATTACTTTTTTGTTCCTACAATGCCTATACCTAAGATGTGTGAAATGATAAAATGTATGTAAATCTCACTTCAGTTACATTACTGTGTGGTATAATGGAATGAACACTAAATTGGGAGGCAAGAGACTTGGATTTTCATGCTGGTTCAGGCTGTGTGACCTTCATTAAATCATTGTTCCTGATTCTCAATTTTCTTTGCTGTAAAATGAGAGGATTAGCTTAAACGATATCTAAAGACCCTTCCAACTCAGAAATGGGACATTACTAAAACATGATATAATCCTAGGATAACACATTGAATATTTCAATGAATCAGTCATGTCATTAATGTGAAGATTCCCTGAAATGATGTAGACCTCTGTCCATCCATTCCTCCCCATCCTACACATAACTTGTTCATATCCCATAGGTTTACTAGAGGTCATCCACACAACATTTTAGAACCCTTCCTTCCCTCCCTCTTTCCTTCCTTCTTTCCTTCCTGCCTCCTTCCCTTCTATCTTTTCTACTTTAGTCCCTTCCTTCCCTTCCTACCTTCCTTCCTCCCTTCCTTTCTTCCTTCTTCCCTTCCTTCCTTCCTTCCTTCTTCCTTCCTCCCTTCCTCCCTCCCTGCCTTTCTTTCTTCCTTCCTTCCTTCCTTTCTTCTGAAATTGTGAGGATAGTAAAAATATAAATAAAGACAACCAAAGATGATTTCTTTCAACAAAACTACAATCAAAGTATGATTCTGGGCAACTCTGTAACAAGGCAGAAGTTGGGTTAGTCAGAAAAACAGTTAAAAGTCTCACATTTGCTTTGGCATGATCTCTTTAAAATGGGCTTGAAAAACAACTCAGTAGTTGTTTTGGAAAAGTCAGAAGAATGTAATGATTCTGTGTCATGCAACACACTAGAAAGAATGAGTCTGTTCGGAATGAGTAACACAGTTCTCTGCATGGCAAATTTAAATGATCTCCTTTACAAAAATCTCTAGTTGCAGTAGAATATTGAAATTAATGACTGTTACTGTGGCTTAGATGACCCCATGGATTTTTTTTGTCATTGTATTCAATCACCTTCTCTGGTAATAGACCTGAGTTGTAAGAGGTATTGACCAGGAGTCTAGCCTCCTGAGTTGAAATTGAGACTCCATCTCTGATTGGTGGCCATGCTTTTTCTGTGAACCAGTTATTCCATGAATAAAATTTTCCAGGGTGGTCTATTTCAAAACTTTTTGGTTTATGAAACTGTTTCCTAATATTTTCCAGTTCATGAGGAAGGAAAGGAGGAAAGGAGACAGGCATTTATTAAGTACCTACTATGTACCAGGGACTGTGCTAAGTAATTTTGGGTTTTTTTTTAAAACAAATATTTCATCTGATTTTCACAACAACTCTGCGAAGTAAATACCCCTTTTACAATTGAGGAAATAAGGACAGACAGAAATTAAGGGACTTATTCAAGTCATACAGTTAATATGTATTTGAGGCCAGATTTGAATTGAGATTTTCTTGGCCCAGCACTGAATCCATTGTGCCATCATTGCTGCCTTTGATAGAACCAGTGAAATTGCTAGAATCACCTGGGAGTGGCATTTGGTTTATTTTATCCAGTGATCCAGTCACTTGCTACTCCAAGCCCTATAATTCCAATAGCTGCTACTAACTCCACCCTCCTCTCCTCCAAGTGTGTTGGGTCTTTTCTTTACCATGGTTACCATTCTTTTCCATCACTCATTCCCTATAGAACAAGAAATAAGAACATAGACTATCACAATATACCAAAAGGGAAAGAATGAATAAAAAGGTTAGGAAGCCCTGGATGCAGTCCCTTAGCAAGAGTTGGATATCTTCCACCAAGCAGGCAAAATTCCATGACATTAGGTCGCTAGGCAGAGTTGCCAGAGGAGGCGGGCCCCTTCTATGTTCTCATTGCCCCACTATGGAAAAGCATAAAAAGTTCCTGTTAGTCTATATGCCATTTGACCAATATCTGAGCAATCTCCAGGGAAGTCCAGTATAACCCTTGTTTTTTAACCTCAGTTTCCCCTTATGGAAAACAGAAATTTTTCCTAGATATATAGAAGAGACTATTTCTGTGGGATTCTTAAACTTTTAGAAAGATAGATAAACTTTCTTTAGTGAGAATATGAAGCAGAGTCTTTTTCTGCCATTAAGCAAGTACTTTAAGCATAACTTTTTATTTCCATTAGCCAATTTTTAATTATGACTTTGACAATTAATAATATATACAAACATTTCCATATATATACTAAGGACAGAGAGCTTTGTATATGAAGCACTGAATATTCCATATATGGCTTATTTTTTGATTTATGCATCAAATTTAACATGATCGTATTAATACTGCCTTTCTTGTCTAAGTCCTCTGCTGAACCTCCTTCTACTCTTTTCTGTATATTTTTAAAATGTGTTGTTAATGTTCTTTCTTTTCTTTTCAATTTTTTTCATAAGTATTACTATTCCTCTATTCTACTATGCACTAATTTCCCTCACCTAAATAAAATCACTTCTCTTCTAACAAATAAGTAGTCAAGCAAAATAAATCTGTGTCTTATTGGCTATCTGAAAAAAAAAAGATAGATAATGCACATTTTTGTATATGTGTGTATATCTTATTCGGTACTTATAGTCCATCACCCTTCTGCCAAGATATGAGAATCATACTTCATCATCAGTTTTATAGAGTAGTGATCATTCTTGCATTGATCAGAATTCATAATTCTTTTAAAGTTACTTTCTTTTACAATGTTATTGATGTTCAGTCATTTCAGTCATGTCTGACTCTGTGTGGGGTTTTCTTTTTTCTTTTTTTTTTGCTTTTTGCTGAGGCAATTGGGGTTAAGTGACTTGCCCAGCGTCACACAGCTAGGAAGTGTTACTGAGCTCATATTTGAACTCACGTCCTCCTGACTTCAGAGCTGGTGCTCTATCCACTGCGCCACCTAGCTGCCCCTGTGTGGGGTTTTCTTAACAAAAGTGGTTTGCCATTTCTTTCTCAAGCTCATTTTAGAGATAAGGAAACTTAGACAAACAAGGTTCTGTGACTTGTTCAGGGTCATACAGCTAGAAAATATCTGAGATCACATTTGAATTCAGGATGATGAGTCTTCCTGACTCTGGCCATGCTGATCTATCCAGCATCTAGCTACCTTCACAATGTTGTAGTCAATATATTAGCGTTTCTCTTGCTTCTGCTCGCCTCAGGCTTCATCTGTTAATACAAACCTTTCCATGTTTCTCTGAACCTGCCCTCATTTCATACAGAACAATAACATTCTGTAACATTAGAATATCATAATTTGTTCAGTAATTCCCAATTTATAAGTACCCATTGTGTTTACAATTCTTGAGGCTAAGATATTTTAAACCCATATGATTTACCAGTTAATTCTTGTTTTTTGAGAGCTTCTATACTTGAACTTATTAGTGATTTAAAATAATGGGAAAGGATAGAATTAACTTATAGAATTAACTGTGTGGAATATGAACGAAGATTATAAGGGGATGTAATGCTTATTTGGAGATTATCTCTCAAGGATCTGGTAAATACTAAGAATCCTTCTTTGGTAAAGTTGTCATAGACAATTGAGGTGACCTACAAACAAAACCATTTTTAGATGGAAAAAGTTTTTTTGTACAGTTAAGAAAGTAAGACCACTGAACCACATTTGAGAAAGTCCACTCTGACTTTTTTTAGTAGTGAAGAAAATGGAATTACACTGAGCCATCCATACTCTTTCACCTAATCTCTGTTAAGAATAGCTTTTAACACAGCTTTTTTCCTAAACTCTTCTATACAAGCATAGCAATTATGTATATTCCCAAAATGAGAGAAATATTTTCATTCTTAAACATTAAAGATAAAATTATCTGGAAATAAAAAAAAAAACATTTGGGCAGCTAGGTGATGCACTGAATAGAATGCTGAGCTGATGTTCAAATCCAGCCTCAGACACTTATTAGCTGTATGACTCTGGGCATGTCACATAACTCTGTATCTATTCCTCATCTCTCTAATGGGGAGAAGGAAATGGCAAGCCTTTCCAGTTTCTTTGCTAAGAAAACCCCAAGTGGAACCATAGGGGGACATGGCTGAAAAATGATTGAAAAACAAAAAATGCAGTATAATGGATAGAGTGCTGGATTTGATATCAAGAAGATCTGAGACATTTTAATGTAGTAAATATACAGGATAAATAAGAAAAATTTCAGAAAAAAAAGGCATTGAGATTAAGGAAGACTGAGAATCTTATAGAAGGTTAGACTTCAGCTGAAACTTAAAGGAAACCACAGAATTGAAGAAGGAGAGAAAAAGAAGGAAAGATTTCCAGGCTTGTGGAACACTCAGTGAAAATACAGATTGTTTTGAGTGAGGAGACCTGTGTCACTGGATCTAGATTATTTAATGGCATATTCCTCCATTAAGGAGGATCTTGTAGAAGGTTATGACAGACTTTGAAGGCCAAACAGAGGAGTTTGTATTTGATCCCAGAGTGAGGTGGGGTGATTTGGATCATTTTAGAAAGATCAATTTGATAGTGGAGTGGAGAACGGATTGGTGTGTGGGGAGATAGTAACATTCATATCATCATCATCATCACCATCATCCTAGCCATCTTCATTATTGCCTTTGAGAATATTAATCTTCCTCAGAATAGGAAACAAAACACAACAAACCAATCTTTCCCCCTTCTCCAGCAGGGAAAGTGATATTTCCCAGAAGGAAAAAAAAAAAAAGACTTCAGCTGCTTTTTCCACCCACCTTTAAGGCTTACAGAAAAAGCTTAGTTTGACTCAGCTTTGAAAATGGCTTTGAACATGGAGCAAATGCTTAATCTGATCCATTCGGAGGATGTTCCAGTGTATTTGGCCTCTGGTTGAGCCTGAATCCACTTAGGATCAGAAAGCAAAAACAAAACAAGTGCTTCGCCATAGCTTGTTTTTGAGTCAAAAGCTGGGGACAAATCAGAAAAATAAACATCTCTGAGGCAAGCCTCTTCCCATCATTTGAAACCTTTGGATTGTGAGTCTGCCAAAGCATTCTCTTTTCCTGGAACACAAGACCGGAGGCAGGAAATCAGCAATTCACTCGGTCTGTTCTTAACCCAAACTTGATAGAGAGTTTAGGCATCCAGGCTGACCCAGGTCTCCTTTCCCATTCAAAGGATGCATTCACATTGTTGTGTCTGCAAGGAGTAGATAATGAATGTACTCTGCAGAGGAAATCTGCCTTTAAAATCATGATCAAAATTAATGTCCACGCCAACTCCCCACCCCACTCCTGCCCCCACCAAAAAACCAAAAAAACCCCAACAACAACATAAAAAACTGTCATTTACTTACACAGTTTGTAATTTGGCTTTGCCCTCTTCAATGCATATGGATTAATAACAGGGCTGTTTATCTCCAGGGCCTATTCTAGGCCAAACTGGGCCTCTATAGACATTCCTTCCAGCCCCTCCTCCAGCCAACTACTCTTCAAATACTAGCCTCCCCTTCTCCCCCTTCCCCACACCCCAACAAACCAAACTGGTCACATCACAAATTCTTTTTCATTTTGTAATAGCAAATAACAGATAGCTTTAATTTTTTCTCTCTCCATTAGGAGATTTGCATTTAACAGAGATTAAGGAATTAAGCTAAAAGAATAAACCAGGAAGGCAGAATTTTAAATATTGGAGAGAGCAAGAGGAAAGATTTTACTGGGGGCATTGGAGACTTCTTGGTACCCCTGAATTTATATCAAGTGAGAGTCTATCTACTTTGTTAGTGCTGGTCTTGAGTGTGTTCCCCTTTATTGTCAATAATCAGAGATCATCCAGCCAGCCAGAGGTTGTCCATCTCTCTTGTCTCAATTTTTCCCTTCCAACCCTAATGAAAATAGTTTTGCTAGTTGTAGATTAGAGAAAACTCTTTAATCCTATGTAGAAGAATAAAATCCTCCTCAGCAGAAACCCTTAGAGAGTCTCTTTATAGATTCCCTCTATTCCAGTCTTTAATCTCAGGGAGAGTTAAGAAGTGGGCGGCTAGAGAGCTGTATTGATTTTCTAACTCTGTGCATTGCTGTTGTTCTATAAATGCCTTGTATTTCCAGAGTGAGGAAACTAGGACACTGAGCAGTGTGTACAGCTAGGCAGCAGCTTTGGAGAATGTCCCTAAGGACTGAATCAGTCTCTCCCATGCTGGAGCTGTAAGGGCATAAAGAAACTAGAAATGGTGTCGTTTGTATGTTGGTGTTTTATATGCTTGTCCAACGTAGGGCAACTTGAAGAGCTGGTTACTGTTAAAAGAGAGGAAGAGTTGATTGTAGAGCTATTTGGCAAATCTGGTGCTGTTGGCTGGCTTTTTCTATGTATCTAGGTTTGTGTTTATCCCTTCAAAAGGGATATTCTGGGCTATGTGGCAAACTACCCAAAATCTTGGACACAGGATTTGAAGAATTTGGCCCTAATAAATCTGTGTCACTGGGTTTAAACAGCTTTGTCCTTAACAATACTTTCTGAACTTTTCCCCTATTCTCCTGGGCAAGAAATTTGTCAAGGGTCAAAAGGATCCTTTAAAGTCAAAGAATACAGGACTCTGACATATTGATAAGGAAGGGCTAGTGAATTAAATTAAGATAATTAATTAAGACAATCTTTGGTTCTGGGCTGACAAGCCCAATGACTTCATTATAGAGTCAGGAGGAAATCTTTCTGGAAACTCAACAAAGGCCTTCATGTTAAATTAAAAAAAAAAAAAAACAAAACCCAAACTCCAGGCTCTTTAACAGGGTGGCTGCAGCCAAGGGAGTATTACCATATTGTTGCAAATATAGACTTCCCTTCCAATACAGGCCATTCCTCTAAAATGAGATCTCTTTGAAATGGAGTGTGTGTGTGTGTGTGTGTGTGTGTGTGTGTGTGTGTGTGTGTGTGTAGGTGGTACAGTAGATAAAACAGGGAATTCAGGTCTTCCTGAATTCAAATATAACTTCAGACATTTAGTAGATGTGTGAGCCTGGGCAAGTCACATATTCTTTCAGTCTCAGTTTCCTCATTTCTCATCTTTAAAATGGGGATGATAATAATACCTGCATATATGTGTGTGTGTGTGTATACATATTTGGATATATGAATATATAGTGTTCCAAAAATCTCAAATGTATATCTATAAATGTATATACAAACATATATACCATATATGAATGTGACACATAATAATTCATATATACGCACAAGATGATCTAA
>JAJPUD010022177.1:0-21864 GCA_023553655.1 Myrmecobius fasciatus | reverse complement strand
CTCTCTCTCTCTCTCTCTCTCTCTCTCTCTCTCTCTCTCTCTCTTTTAGACAACATGGAGGTCTATTTAAGGCTAGAAAAGTGGTGGCTGAAAAGCTTTGCCCTGGGGCACTTCGGCGAATTAACTTAAGGTGCTGTGCCAGTGGGGCTAGGACTAAGTCTGAATTACTCCTTAAACAAGGCAAATCTGCCAGAACACCTGCCCTCAATCAGGGTAGAGTATCCCCAGTGCCTCAGATAAACTCCAGGTGTTTGGAGTTTGGAGTTTGGAGTTTCTGCCTCATTGAGCTGAGTCCCACCCTCACTTCCGGGTTGTACCCAATAAACTGTTTATCCCTCTGCCCGAGTTAAACAGACCTGATATAGAGTTCTTCAGAGGTAACTGGAATCAGTGTCCAAATATTTCTGGATTCATTGACTTGAAGATCATTTCAGAGGCTTGTTTTATTGTTGATTTGAGAGAAGATGGGAGGAGGACACAGAGAGTCACGTTTTCACTTTGGCTCTGCCCCAGTCTGCTTTCTTTTCCCATGACATAAGGGTACCCCTTCAGAAGAAGCTCTTTTCTGGCTCTATTTTAATCCCATTATAACACAACTTTCAATGTGATTAAGACTCATAGGCATTAATTCATTACCTTTCAAATCCAATGATGCTCTTAATAAAGTTGCAATGAGTATTCAAAGCAAAGTCAGAGATGGGAGGAGCTGAGCAAGGAGAGGAGTATCCTTTTACTTGTCAACAAGTCTTCTGCCATTTGATGACATGCAAATGAATTGCTACAGCAGGGAAAGAAGCATTTACTTTTCATTTCTGTTACCTGCCTGCTATTTTATATGAAGAGCATATTCTGTCTTCTTCCAAATGTAGGGAGGTGTGGGAGGCAGATTTCAGACTGACATATTTGTATTACATGTCAGCACGCCTCATGATGGTATGTCACACAAGGATGAATGCAGATATTAATAGTTAAACACAAGTGTGGCAAATAGCAGAGGAACAAGAGACTAAACAGTTACTGATAACACTGAAATTCATTCACTGGAAAATTTGAATAATCTGTGGGTTGTGACAATCATTATTCACATTCAAACATGGAAACACATGGTACAGAATAGATTACTTTGTATTAATGAAATGGCAGTATCCTTTTCTGAGTGTTGTTCCCAAAGAGTAGAGACAAGAGGATCCTCAAAGCTAGACTTTGATAGGAAAGTCTGGTTTGCCTTACATGGGAAAAGTTTTTGTCCATAGCATCATTTTTCAGCAACTTGAATATCTCCAGCCAATTTGATATATTTTTCATGTTGCAGTAAACATAGATCCTAAAAAATCAATCCTAGGTCACATTTCTTTGCTGATTATAGGATTCACTATGTGATACAGAGGACCCTCTGAACAAGTATTGTTAAGTTGAAGATTCAAGAACAAATTACTCTAATCCACACAGCCTGCATCATTTACTTAATATTCCACATATTTAATATGCAACCATGTAAGACTAGTGATTGATGGACTTTTCAAAGATTTTTGTTGACATACATGTTCCAAAATCCTATAAAATGGGTATAATATTCTTGGAGAGTAACATTCAATTTAATAATGTGTGGCTAAAGTATTTGTTATGGATTTTTTTTTTTTTTTTTTTTTTAATTTTAGTTATATAATTTTCAGGAATAACTATGTTCCCATTTTGACTTAGTTCACTATGTGAATCTGGGCAAATCAATTTAGCACCTCCAGTTTCACTTCCTTTATATATAAAGTATTCCTCAACTATAAATACCTAAAGAAGTATTGTAAATGATTATCAAATACATATGCACCATTCAACCATCCAACAAAATGTGCTATGATTCAATATAAAATATAAATAAAGTCTTTTGTAGGCTACATAAATTATATGTCATACAAATTTATGTATTTCTACTTTTCAGCTGTTGAGAGGACATATAGTCATTAATACAATGATTATATATTTATAAATTTCTTGCATTCCTAGTAGTTCTTTGTCATCATACATCCCATGTGCAAAAAGGAAAAAAAAAACTTGCCCAGTATAATTCTTTTATGTGATTCTCTTGTTGTCACTGCTGTTTTCCATGAAATAGGCATCACTGCACTCATAAAAATTGGGAATCAGACATTCAAACAAAATTGCTTTTAATTTCTATTTGCTCAAGCTGGCCAACAAAAAGGAAAACATTTTGATGGCTTCACAGGAAAAAAGAAAAGAAAGAAATCATATTTGTTCCAGTGTACAACTCCTCGTATTTATGTCATTCCCTACTCAGTTCGTTGAAGCTATTATCTGCTCCTTATTATGGATTTAATTTTTAATTTAATTTAATCTTCATTTCAAATTCTTTACCTCTCCCTCCTTTTCTCCAGTCCTTGGGGAAGGTTTGAAAAACAAACAAACAAACAAACAAAATTCATTACTGTTATATATAGTCAAGCCAAAAAATGTTTCCCTTATTCTTACCAGATGAATCAGCTTATTGTAATATTCTTATTTTAAGGGGTGTGTTCATAGGTAAAATTTTTTTTGTTTGTTTTTGTTTAAATGACAACAATGAGTAACCATTGGATCCTTTGCCATTAGGTACTATATATAAAGCTGAGCAGAAAAAGTTCAGTGGAGAAATCATTCAAGAAAATCCCTCTGGAGAAAGGAAACCCCAAAGAACATAAAAATTCTTTCCATACTACAAAGTTTATGTGGAAATACAGGGTGAAACTATATTCTGTTGATATGAATTTTATTTTTGTGTGACCTATGCCTCTTATATTAAATAATCAATATTGTCATTCTGATTTCTATTCCTATGAATATATTATTAGCTTGAGGGGAATGATTTAAGAATCTTAAAGTAGGATTTGTTTGGGTTTGATGATAGTAATTTATGGTTTTCAAAGCCAAGCAACTACCATGTTATTGTAAGTTACCTGAAGAACTCTCCATTGTAAAATGTGTAAAGTCCTGCCATGATGCATTGGCACACAATGAACAATGTTCTACTGGACATACACAAGTACGGTTGTTTAAATTTAAACTATAAGAATACTGTGGTGCCTGCTGAAATAGGAGACAGATGAAAATACAGAAAGATGTTGATGCAATAGTATAGGATAAGAACATTTAAGAGTGGCCAAGTCAAAGAATCTCATATTGGAGGCTGGGAGACATGAGTTCAAGTGGTAATTCTACATAATGACTATGGTCTAATAGCTAATTGTGGAATTTGGGACAAGTCACTCTGGGCCTCCATTTCCTCATGTGTGAAATTAAGAGTTTGAAATAGATCATTTCTAAGGTCTAATCCAATTCAAAATGGCACATAGGATTTGTAACAGGATTCATTCAATTATCTCCTTTTTCTAATTTTGTAACCTACGTTATGTGACAACTTTATCACCTACAAAAATAGCAACTAGAACATATAAACAAATATTTAAATGCATATGATGTATCATCACTGTATTAAAAGCTGGGATATAAAGAGAGACAAAAACATGTTTCCTGCTCACATTTTAATTGGAATGACAACAGAAACATAGCCATGTAATTACTAGATGGTATATCAGAGAGAGGTCACTGGTTAGGACCATGGGTTGGGAAAGAGAATGGGAAAAGTTCTCTTGTACAAGATGAAATATCTTGAAAAAAGCCAGGGAATCTGGAAGAAGAATGGAAGTCAGGAGAAAGGAAAAACCCTTGGAGAATGAAAAAAGCAGTATAATTATTTTATGTGATTCTGTTATTGCTGTGTTCCATGGAAAAGGCAGCCCTGCACTCATAAAAGTTGAGAATTAGAATTTCAAATCAAGTTACTTCTAATTTCCATTCCCTCAAGCTGGCCAACAAAATGGAAAACATTTTGATGGTTTCAAAGGAAAAAGAAAAGGAAGAGAGTCCCAAGCATGAGGGGTAGTGACTAAAAATTCTTGGTTCAGGAGATGGAGTGATGTGAGAAGAGCAGAATAAAAAGAGTATTGCTGGATCATAGTATATGTATGATATTAGTTTAATGTAAAAAGGAAGGGGAAAAGTTTAGAAGTAAATTCTCTCTAGGTCTCAGTTTCCCCATTTGTAAAATAAAATGTATTTCAAATTCACTCCTTTGCTCTTTTTTTTTCTCTACAAAGAGTCTATAGTGATCAGAGGATGCTACGAATCTAAAATTCCTACATACTATCATCTTTGGTTTTAAATGGGACTACATAAAATAGCAACGTTTTGCTTAGTAAGGAAACAGAAACTAAACAATTGATTGTTCTGGGCAAAGGGTAGCGTGTTGGAAAATTTCCTGTCTTTTGTTCAGTCATTCTGACTCTCTGACCTCATTTGAACTTTTCTTGATAGAGATAGTGAAATAGTTTGCCATTTCCTTCTCCAGCTCATTATACAGAGGAAGAAACTAACGTAAATTTAAATAATTTGCCCAGGTTCACACAGCTAATAAGTGTCTGAGATCTAATTTCAATTCAGGTCTTCTATATTTGGGATGGGGATGTCCTTCCATTAGGCCACATAGCTCTCCTTTTTCCTTTTTATTAGATTATGAAAGCCTTTAGTACAAGAACTGAGTTTTCCTACTGATGTGGTCTATGTAGACAACAGATGATGGTAGACATCAAGGGTTTGGTCACGTGAAGAATTCACAATGGCAATTTTTTTTAAGCAAAAGGTAGATTTATTTAGGGAAGAGGTTACAGACAAAATGAAGGGATTCAAAAGGTACAAGAAGAGTAAATATGAAATAGAGTGGGACAGCATATGAAAGACAAGGACCTTAACTGTATTCACAATTACCCAGTAGAAAAGGAGCACCCCATGAGTTTGAAGCATAGAAAACTGAGAGATGTCCTCAGATAGCCACGTTAGCATTCAGAAATAGACTTGGGGAAGCAATGAAAACTTATATAGGCTTTGATTCTGAAGGCCCACTGGGGAAAATTATTCTAGTTTCCCACTTCGTAATTATTCTACTTTCCCCAGCAGCAGTGGACAGTGGTAGAAAACTTCATAAGTTAGAACAGAACTCTCAAACTGCATTCAAGGAAACCATGGAAATATCTGTTAAAGTTTTTGAAAAGAAGGACAAAATTGAGAAGAACACTCTAAGAGTGAGAAAAAGGCTAATTTTCTAGCCTCAACCTTAGGTGGCTTCAGCACAGATTTCAGCTGTTTTTGATGTAAACAATCCTCCTACTTTGCTGGGAAACTACCCTCAGAAATCAGCCTTCAGTAGTCCACATACTGGACCTTGCCCTTTTTCTCTCCCAAATCTCTTCACATTGCCACATCACAGTGCACTGGCATCGGCTATTCCATGAACAAGATACATTATCTCTTAGCTCTGTGGGTATCTACCATATCTGGAATGCTCTACCTTCTCCACTTTGACTATTAACTTCCCTGACTTCTTTCAAAGTCCCAAAGACTTCAAAAGGTTCCAAACCTTCTATAGGAAGCCTTTCCTAAATCCTTTTAATTTCTGAGTTTTACTTCTTTTAAGTATTTTTATTTACACACACACACACACACACACACAAATATATATATATATATATGTACATATATATATATATTATATATATATATATATATATATATATATACACAGGTATATTTGTATATTTCTCTTGCCAGGGATCATAAAAGTTGTATTTCTCTGAAGGATTCTCTGATCTTTTTGACTATAGGGATTCTATTTCATCCCTTTCTTCCATGCTCCTTTTTATATACAAAATATTACAAAATGAATGCAAAGAGATTTGACGTGTTAATCACTAGAATCCTAGGGAATTAGAAAAGCCCTCATGCAGTGATGATGGTGATGATGAGATGATGACAAGGATGATGATGATGGTGGTAGTGGTGGTGGTAATTGCTAGAGTTTACAATGTGATTTAAAGTTAACAAACTGTTTCATATATGCTATCTCATTTGATACAATAAGATTAAATTTAAGGAATAAATTTAAATTAAATTTAAATGGAGGTGAGGAGGATACTGTCAAAGTCATGGAAAGGGTAGATCCAGTGCTTTGTATAAAGTCAGTTTTAGCTGGAACAATAACTATGGATAGGGAAGGAAAATTCTTGAAAAGATTCATGCTGATGTCAAGGACCAAAGAAATCTGAGTGATAACAAAAAATGTATATAAAATGTGTCTTCTGAACCCATGGTGTCCATTTCACCATTTTTGAACCCTAATAAATGGAGATTATTTCAGAATTCTTGCAATTATGGAGGAGTTTCAATTCAGAGGAATATAATGGTTGGCCCTGTATTTTCAGGAATATCACTTTGACAGTTGTACAGGATAAATTTGAAAAAAAAATATGACATTGTAGTCAGAGAGACCAACTAAGAGTCCCTTAGAATAATCCAGGCAAAACCTGATGAAAGTATTACTGTGGATAAGAACTAAGGGTCCACTAAAAACTGCATATCTAGCTAAGTAATTTTGCTCACTGTTTCTACCCTGCAAAAACCCCATTTTGTCTGATTGACAGTAGCTTGCTAAAAGACATCCTATCTCTTTATCTAGATGAAAAGACATCCTGGATCCTCCCTTATCTGTATCTTGCTCTCCAATGTAGACTGTTAGCCTGCTGACTGAAGCCCCAAATTTTTAGTATTAAAAAACTCTCCCAGATATCCTCTCATTGGTTCATTCTTTTAGAGACTACTTCATCAACTATGGCATAAATAAACTCTTTTGTAGCTGTAAGAGAATTAATCTCTTTGAATTCTTTCAAACTATGAACCATGATGCTCACACATTTCAGTTCCAAGGGTAATGGCCACATCAGTGAAGAGAAGAGGGCAGATGCCAGAGATTCAGTACTGAAGAGCAGAAAGCAGAAAGACTTGGAAATTGACTATTCATGAGAACAGTTCATGAGACTCATTGACCTAACAATTACACTAGCAGAAATATACACTAAAGAGATCAAAGAAGGGAATAGACATGCATATGTTTTTTCTAAACCCTCCCCTTTTTAGTTTCCTTTTATGTGTTGACTTCATCATAATGTAAGTTTTTTTTTTTTTTACATATTGGGGAGACAGGCACTGTCTTTCCTTTTTTCCTTCTAGAACTTAGCACAGTGGCTAGTATACAACAGCATTTAATATATGTCTTTTGATTAATTCACTGGCTAAAATACTATCAACTGTATTTTATTTTTATCATTTTTTATCAACTGTAATAGACTTGGTTCTTTTCAACAATAAGGTGATTCATGGTAATTCCAAAAGACTTGTGATGGAAAAAGCCATCCACATACAGAGAGACACTGAATGTGGATCAAAACATTCACTTTTTTGTTGTTATTGTTTTTTGCTTGCTTTTTTCCTCTGCCTTTCCCCCCTTTGGTCTGATTTTTCTTGTTCAGTATGACATAAAGAAAGATGTTTAGAAGAATTGCTCATGTTTAACCTATATCAAATTGTTCACTGTCTATAGGAGAGGGGAGAAATGGTGAAAAATAGGGAACTCAAGTTTTGCAGCTAAATATTAAAAACTCTTTGTATGTATTTTGAAAAATAAAATATTTTTAAAATAAGAAAATTACACCCTGATCAGTGCAGTGATTGACCATGATTTCAGAGGATCACTGATAAAGTGGCTCTTCATCTTTCAGGAGGAGATGGATGAATTCCTTTGATGACTACTTTACCTTATGTTTCTAAGACATCAGAGGAGTTTACCCTGATGATTTCCTGAAATATGATGCCTTGCCTTTTTTTTTTTTCATTATGGCTTTCAGGAAGTCCAACAATCCTTAGATTATCTCTCCTAGATCTGTTTTCCAGTTCAGTTGTCTTTCCAACGAGATATTTCACATTTTCTTCTATTTTTTTTTCGTTCATTTGGTTTTGTTTGACTGATTCTTATTGAGTCATTGACTTCCATTTGTTCAGTTCTAATTTTCAGAGTATTATTGTCTTCAGTTACCTTTTTTAGCTCCTTTTGTACTTGGCTAATTGAATTTTTAAAGGAGTTGTTTTGCTCATTGCATTTTTTCCATTTCGCAAATTCTACTTTTCAATAAATTGGTTTCTTTTTTCATATCTATTTTGTAATGAGTTATATGCTTTTCCCATTTTATCATGTTTTTTAAAGTTTTCTTCAGGTAATTTCTGTTTTTTCCCATACCTTCTTGCAAAGATCTGATTTACTTTCCCCATTGTTCTTATAACTCGCTTTTAATATCCTTTTTGAAATCTTCCAAGAAAGCCTTATGTAATGGAGACCAGCTCATATCTCCCTTTGGGGCTTCATCTGGAGTTGATTTACCTTTAGGAACCTCAGGGTTTGAGGTCTGTTCTCTCTCTCCATAAAAGCTGTCTATGATCAAAGTTCTTTTTACTTTTTTCTCATTGTTTTAAGGGTTGAGGTCTGCTCTTAAGACAAAGGGGCGATAGCCCCTTTAGTTTTCATTGAAGCAGTTCTGCTGATTGACTTCTCATGCTGGGTTATCCTGGCCAGGTCCCACGTTCTTATGGGGTTCAGTGGCTTACAATTTGCCTTTTTTATTTGCTTTTGAGTTTTTTACAACAAATTTTTAAACCATCCAGTTGCAGTAAGGACAGAGGAGTCCAAGAGCCTCACAGAAGATTCCCTGGCATGAGGACATGAAATGTTCTGGCTCCTTACCTCAGCTTCTTGCCCAGTCTCCACACACTGTTCTCTGTGTTTGGCAGACTGTCCTCTTGCCCGATTGAACCAGACCTGTTCTAAAGTTCTTTCAAAATGGAAGAATCTGGAAATGTTTTGTACTCCAAAAACTTGTGGGTTCTGTCACTCCAAAACCAGTTCAGAGGCTTAATCTGCTGTTGGTTTGAGAGGAGGACAGAGGAGGTTACAGAAAACCATGTCTGCTCTCTGCCATCTTGACTCTGACCTGGCTTTTAACCATCTGAAAAGGAAGAGATACATTTAATGTACAGAATGAAATTCATTATTTAGACATTGTTAGTGTAGTAGTAATTTGTTTTGTTTAACTGCATATTTATTCCAAAGTTTTGTTTTTCTTTCATTTCTGTCCACCCAATTGGCTAAAGAAAAGTAAGAGGGATAGTAGAGGGACTTGGTAATTGAAAAAATAGAATTTAATTTTAAAATACAAGTAAAAGTTAATTATTCCCACAGATTTTTGCCTCTTCTTTCTCCTTCCCCTTTTTTCTTTTTCTCTTATCTCTCTCTGTCTCTCTCAGTCTCTCTGTCTCTGTATCTCTCTATCTATCTTTTTTTCTTTCTCTTTCTCTATCTCTCTCCTCTAAATAACTTCCCTTTCCTGAATCAGGGACAATTGGATTCCCAAAAGCTTATTTCTAGTAAATGGCTCTGGTTGTTTTCTTTTGCTGCTATTGCCCACACTTACTACTCACCTTTGTCTGCTGAGTCTATGGGCTGTCCTTCCTTATTGTCTAAATGTGACCAAGCTGTGATATGATCTATGCTGCTGTTAAAATATTTGAGGCTTTCTATTGAACTCTTAGATTTAAGTCTCCTAGTGTGTGATTTATGTTCTTGGTCTGTGGTTTTACCTAATCTAACTTGTTCCATACTTGAGAACAAAGAATTCTTCTCATCCCTAATCCAAGCCAGTTCTTTTGACTGATGGTCTTGATAAAGGCAGATAATCCTCAGGTCACTCAGATAAATACTCCTTTGTTCCTTTGCCTACTATGCACTATCAGCAAAGCCTTGTTGCTAGCATATAAGGAGTTGTAAACAAGAGAAACATCAAAGACCATATGAAGGACTCTATTCCATGAAACTTTGATTGGATCTCATGAGTTTTCAGCCTGACTCTGGTGCTCATATCTAAGACCAAATTCTCTTGTCTCTAGTTGTGATCTCTATAACATAAACAGACAGCATAGTTTAGAGCAGCAGTGTGAGGTATTTAAAAAGACACTGGATTTCTAATCAGGAGAATGGAGACCAAGTCCTGCCTTGCATAATTAACAAGAATATGATCATAAGCAGGTCAGTCCACTTTCATGAGCCTCAGCTTCCTTATCTATAGAAAGATCACAATATGTGCATCACATGTGGTTTGTAAAAAATTATAATAATCAGCAATACACCTTATACATTTACTGCTTTCTCACAGTCACCAGTTTTTTTTTTTTTTAATACTTAACTTACAACTGGCTTTTCTGCTAGAAGCACATCCTACTGAGAAATTAGAAACAGGGACATCCTCCAGGTAATTTATTTCTGTGTTGGGGAGCAGTTTGATATAGTGGGGAAAGTGTTATTTGCCAAATCGGAAGAACTGGATTTAGTTCTTGCCTCTGATATTTATTAACTCTATTCACTTAGGAAAATCACTAAACTGCCTTGAGATTTAGTTTCCAGATTCTCCCCACTTACTCAATCTGCTATCAGATTTTCTCCTTCTGCCCATTCCCAATAAGACAAGGGGTGAAACAAGGTTGCCCACTATCACCATTACTGTTCAATATTGTATTAGAAATGCTAGCCTTGGCAATAAGACAAGAAAAAGAGATTAAAGGAATTAGAGTAGGTCATGAGGAAACCAAATTATCACTCTTTGCAGATGATATGATGGTCTACTTAGAGAACCCTAGAGAATCAACTAAAAATTATTAGAATTAATCCACAACTTTAGCAAAGTTGCAGGATACAAAATAAATCCACATAAATCATCAGCATTTTTATACATCACCAACAAAATGCAACAGCAAGAGATACAAAGAGAAATTCCATTCAAAATAACTATCGATAGTATAAAATATTTGGGAATATATCTGCCAAGGGAAAGTCAGGATCTATATGAGCAAAACTACAAAACACTCTCCACACAAATAAAGTCAGATCTAAACAATTGGAAAAACATCAAGTGCTCTTGGATAGGTCGAGCAAATATAATAAAGATGGCAATACTACCTAAACTAATCTATCTATTTAGTGCTATACCAATCAAACTCCCAAGAGATTATTTAACTGAACTAGAAAAAATAACAAAATTCATCTGGAAAAACAAAAGGTCAAGAATTTCAAGGGAATTAATGAAAAAATGCAAATGAGGGTGGCCTAGCTTCACCAGATCTAAAACTATATTATAAAGCAGTGGTCACCATTTGGTACTGGATAAGAAATAGAGTAGTGGATCAGTGGAATAGGTTAGGTTCATAGGACAAAATACTCAATGACAATAGTAATCTAGTGTTTGATAAACCCAAAGACCCCAGTTTTTGGGATAAAAACTCACAATTTGACAAAAACTGCTGGGATAATTAGAAACTAGTATGGAAGAAATTAGGCATTGACCCACACATAACACCATATACCAAGATAAGGTCAAAATGGATTCATGATCTAGGCATAAAGAATGATATTATAAACAAATTAGAATAATGTAGAATGGTTTACCTCTCAGACCTGTGGAGGGGGAAGGAATTTGTGACCAAAGAAGAACTAGAGGTCATCATTAATCACAAAATAGATAAGTTTGACTATATCAAGTTAAAAAGTTTTTGTACAAACAAAATGAATGCAGACAAGATTAGAAGGGTAGCAGTAAACTGGGAAAATATTTTTACATCCAAAGGTTCTGATAAAGGCCTCATTTCTAAAATATATCGAGAATTGACTCAAATATATAAGAATTCAAGCCATTCTCCAATGGATAAATGGTCAAAAGATATGAACAGACAATTTTCAGACGAAGAACTTGAAACTATTTCCAGTCACATGAAAAGGTGCTCCAAGTCACTATTGATCAGAGAAATGCAAATTAAGACAACTCTGAGATACCACTACACACCTGTCAGATTGGCTAAAATGACAGGAAATGATAATGATAGCTGTTGGAGGGGATGTGGGAAAACTGGGACACTGATACATTGTTGGTGGAACTGTGAACGGATCCAACCATTCTGGAGAACAATTTGGAGCTATGCTCAAAAAGTTATCAAACTGTGCATACCCTTTGACCCAGCAGTGTTTCTACTGGGCCTATATCCCAAAGAGATTTTAAAGGAGGGAAAGGGACCCACATGTGCAAAAATGTTTGTGGCAGCCCTTTTTGTAGTGGCAAGAAACTGGAAATTGAAAAGATGCCCATCAATTGGAGAATGGCTGAATAAATTATGGTATATGAATGTTATGGAATATTATTGTTCTGTAAGAAATGACCAACAGGAGGATTTCAGAGAGGCCTGGAGAGACTTGCATGAACTGATGCTGAGTGAAATCAGCAGAACCAGGAGAATATTATACACAGCAACAAGACTATACGATGATCAATTTTGATGGACATGGTTCTCTTCAACAATGATGTGATTCAAACCAGTTGTTCTGCGATGAAGATAGTCATATACATCCAGAGAGAGGCCTGTGGGAACTGAGAGTGAACCACAACACAGCATTTTAACACTTTCTGTGAATATTTCCATGCATTTTGTTTTCCTTCTTAGGTTGTTTTTTTCTTCTTCTCTTTCTAGATCTGATGTTTCTTGTGCAGTAAGATAACTGTATAGATATGTATACATGTATTGTATTTGTCATATAATTTATCCTATTTAGCACGTATTAGATTACCTGTCATCTAGGGGTGGGGGTGGGGGGAAGGAGGGGAAAAGCTTGGGAAAAAAAGTTTTTGCAAAGGTCAATGTTGAAAGGTCACTCATATGTTTTGTATATAAAAAGCTTTATATATATAAAAAAAAAAGATTTTCTCCTTCTGCCTTAATTATATCTCTCCTATACAACCCTTTTTCTAGACTCCCACAGGGATCATACAGTTTAGAATCTCATTACCCTCAGGCATAGACTACTAGAATAGCTTCCTAATTTACCTAAACTCTTCACTCAAAAAATAGCCCCTTTTCAAGACACCATTATTAAAGGTAGGAGAAAATGAGAAAGAGAAAGAGAAATCCCCTTCAAATGCTTTTCTGTAAACAATGACACTAATATCCTATTACACAAAGTTATTTATTTTTATTCTCATCCACAGTTGGCAAGGTTGTGGGTAATTTTTGACTGATTAATGAGCACCACTTCTTCTATGTTCATCAGAGACAATTACTTGCATCCTAAGGAACAAGAAAGTGAAAATCTCTTCATTGCCTTTATTTTTTTATTTTTTTCTTTTAAGGTAGAGAACTTGTTTTTTTAATTTATTTTAACATTTAATTTACTATTATTTTTTATCATTCTTTTAAAAATTTTGAATTTCAAATTCTCTCCTTTCTCACCTCCCCCATTCACTGAGAAGGCAAGAAAAATGCTAGCAATTATAAAAATAAAATTATGTGAAACATTTTCATATTAGTCATACCACAAAAAAAAAGAAAATGGAGAAAATTATGTTTTACTTTGTATTTTGAATGCATTAGTTCTCTTCTTGATGGTGAATAGCATTCTTCATCATTCATCCTTAGAGACTGTCTTGGAATTGATCAAATAGCTAAGTGTTTCATAATTATATTGCTATTACCATATACAATGTGTTCTATTTCTTTTCAATTCATGTTAATAAATTCATCCATATATTGCAACGTTGTGTTTTTTTTTTTCTGAAACTACTACCTCATCATTTCTCATCGCATAGTAGTGTTTCATTAAAATTATACAACACAAAATTCCCAGACATTCCCCAATTGAAGAAAATCCTCTCAATTTCATTTTTCCCCCACAAAAAGAGATGCTATAAGCATTTTTGTAATTTTTTTTTTCCTCTTTGATATTTTTGGGATTTGGAACTAGTAGTAGTATTGCTGAGTCACAGGTATGCAGTTTTATACAACCTTTGGGAATAGTTTCAAATTGCTCCCCAAAATGGTTGAATTAGCTCATTACTCCACCAACCATATGTTATTGTACCCATTTTCCCTCCTTCCTTCATTTCCTTCAGCATTTGCCACTTATGATAGGTGTGAGGTGGCATCTAAGGATTGTTTTAATTTGATTTTCTCCAATCAAAATTTGGAATTTTTTTCTTAGACTATATGGGGCTTTGATTTATATATGCCTATAGATAGAATGTAGATATTTTTGATTTCTTCTGAAAACTGCCTGTTTATATCATTTGACCTTTTATCTATAAGAATGACTATTTTTTATAAATTCAAATTAGTTTCATATTCAGTATATATTTGAAAAATAAGGTCCCCATCAGGGAAACTTCAAGCAAAAAAAATATTTGATATCCATTCATTGTCTTTGGTATTTTTTAAGCAAAATAGAGTTTCCTTGATTATCTCTTTTTTATATCTATCTTGCATTTGCTTTTGTCCGAGATAATGATTCCCCTCCTTTTATTTTTTACTTCAGCTGAAGATTATTAAATTCTTCTCTAGGAGAATTGTATACATACTCTCAGTGTAATTTTCTGATTCATGGGTCTCATAAACAACATATTGTTGGATTCTGGTTTCTAATCCATTCTGGTTCTTCCCTCCTTTTCATGGGTGAGTTCATCCCATTCATATTCAAAATTATGATTACTGTGGATTTCCCTTTCTCATTTTCTCTTTTTTTTAATCCTGTTTTTAATATAGTGAATTATTGTCATGTCATATTACTAGCTGACACAACATTCATCATTTTATCCAGTATTCCACCTAGTCCAATTTCAACCTAAGGTTTTAACTTTTTTTTTCAAACAAACACTTTAGAATAAAATCATATTTTTCAATTTGAAGGGTAATCCATAATCAATAATCAAATTAAATTTTATTTTCAATATTTTGTATTTTAAAGCATTAAAACCAAGGAAACCAAACTACTTATGTGTATTCAAAATATGATTGAATAAATCATGACCTGTGTTTCCCAAATGTAAAAGTTTCAATTCACTTTAATTTGGCAAATATTTATTGTGCGTATACTATGTGCTCCATATTGTGTTAAGCATTGGGATTAGAACAATAAAAACCAAAGCCATATTTTTCTTGGACTAAACATCAGCTACAGAGTGAAGTAAATACAAAACATTAAGTAAATACAAAGTTATTGGGGGTGAGGAGGATAATGAATACTGGGGTGTGATGGAGGAATTGAGATCATAAAAAGTTTAATGTATATAGGAGGCCTCCCCCAAAGGAAACCTTGAAAGTGAGTGTCAGTAACCTAATACTGATGAATTTCACTGAATATCTATCCACTTCCATGCTGTGATTCCCAATATTCTTTGGAAAATTTCCATCTCTTCAACTCTTCAAGTTTTGAAATAAATTTAGATATGAGTTCTATTTAAAACAGCAGGAGTTCTATTTCTAAACAGAGCCATGTTTTATTTAGATAAATCTAATAAAACTGTTCCTGTTTTGAGAAAACAAATACATTTTCCCCTTAAAACAAATACTTTCCATATCTATTATTAAAAGTATGGTGACTCAGAATGAAACTATATTCATGCCTAAGGTTGTTAAAAAAGACTTTTTGGTGGCATGAAATTTAGACCCGTGATTTTTATCAGTACAAAAAACTTTTGGCATGGAATCTCTTCCTACTGATGCAGGTCAACTACTTTTTTTGGTAATTTTAAAGAGTTTCCTGGGACAATGGGAGGTAAAGTGACTTATCCACCATGATCACATTTTACTATTTATCAGTGATGGGAACCAAGACATAAATGCATAAATTGTTGATAGATGTCAAGATGTTTCAAGGATCACAAAGAGTCATAATTGGGACCCAGATTCTCTGACTTCACATCAAGGATTTTGAGCTCACTATTTTATATTGAGCATTGATATGACATTTTAAGGTTTTTAAATTTTATGACATAGATTATTTCACTTGGCCCTTAGTAACCCGATTAGTTATGTTCTAACTTTTCCACACTTGGGATCTCTCCCAGGAATTTCCAATGTTATATAACCTTAAAAGCCTTCTTCTTCTCACAATACTCAAGAAATCCCTACAATTAAGCTAGTATTGGAGAGCAATTTAAATTGATATCAAAAGGTTGAAAATAATCCAAAATAAATATCTCAAACAATCCCGAAATCCCAACTTAATTTGGATTTATTAAAACTAATAAACACCCATTAAGTACCTATTATGTACTAGAAATTGTGTTAAATGCTGGAGACAGTAAAAAAAAAAGAGTGAGAGAAAAAGAACTCTCCCTACTCTTAAGAATGGCAAACTCCAATTACATACAAACTATCGTTATCTATCCATACCTGTATGTATCAATCTGTACCTGTAGATGGATTGATAAAATATATATATACATATATATGCATGTATATGTAATATATATTTATGTATTGTATGTAATTGTGTGTATATACATGTGCATATACATATATACATGTGTGTATGTATATAGACATAATTTATTTAAAGAAATTTATTTAAATTCTAACTGTTTAAAGAAAAGAAATGTTTTCCCTTAAAATAAATACTCTTTGTATCTATTATTAAATATGTAGTGACTCAGAATGAAAGTATATTCATGTTCATAGGTGTATGAACATTTTTGGTAGGGCGAGTATGTGTGTGTATATAATCAAAGATAATGCATGAGCATTAATGGGTTTTAAGAAAAACATCATATAAAATGGCAATAGTCAATAAATATTTATTAAATATCCACTCTGTGCCAGGCATTGTGCTAAGCCTTGAATGCAAAAGAGAGAGAAAGAGGGAGAGAGAGAGAGAAAGAGAGAGAGAGAGAAATATAATATAGTCTTTGTCTTAAAGAAGCTTACAATTTAATGGGGGAAGACAGTACTTCGAAGGAAATTAAAAAGTAAAAAAGGAAACTGGGGAAAGTACTCAATTCAGGAGTAATGAGGAAAAAATTACCGAAGACCCAAAATATACCATCCAGGTGAGAACTGAGGAACAGTCTGAGCTGAACTCTCTCTTTATTTTTTCTCAATATAATTTTATTTTTCTAAATTCATGTAAAGATAGTTTTAAACATTCATTTTTGTAAGATTTTGTGTTCCCATTTTTTCTCTCTTCCTCTCTTACTTTCTCTCTCCCTAAGACAGCAAGAATCTGATATAGATTATATAAGTACAATACTTTTAAACAGATTTCCATATTTGTAATGTTGCACAACAAAATCAGATCAAAATGAACAAAAAACATGAGAAAGAAAAAACAAACAAAAATGGAAAATACTATTCTTTGATCCATATGCAGTATCCTTAATTCTGTTTTTGGATGGTGGATGGCATTTTCTATCCCAAGTCTGTTGGAATTGTCTTGGATCATCATATTGCTAAGAAAAACTAAATATATTGTGGTTGATCATCTCAGAATCTGGCTGTTACTGTTTACAGTGCTCTCATTCTACTAACTTCCTCAGTTCATGTAAGTCTTTCTAGGCTTTTCTGAAATTAATCTGTTTATCATTCCTTATAGAACAATAATATTCCATTACTTTCATATACCACAACTTATACAGTCATTCCATAATTGACTGAGCCCCCTCTTTAAATGAAATTTTAGAGTTCAAAACTTGATGGAAAAGTCAGAGATGTACTAGATTAGAGCAACCAGATGAGAAATGAGGAAAGATTTTTAATCTCACTTCATAATATGAATAATTAGAATTAATTGCAATGTAATTTATAATAAGAATGGTAAACATTAGCTGGAACTTTGAAAGAAGCTGGGGGATTCAGAAAGCAGACATGAGTGGAAGCATCCCAGGCATAGGGATCAGCCAAAGAAAGAGCCCAAAGTTGGGAGATGGAGTGCCTTCGGCTGGGAACAGCAAGGGAACTGTTGTCACTTATTCACACTCAAGCAAAGTTCTTTGGCCTGTTTCTAAAGAAACAGTTAAGCTGGGAAATGAAGTTTTGTCAGCCCTTGGGCATCCAGCTTCCACCTAATTTCCACAAACAGGCTGTAAAACATATAAACAAAACCATATAAGACATGGAAGAAAAGTTCAGCAACAATGATTGACCCTAATGTATCTGAAAGGCAGGCTTCATGGCATATACTATGAAGAATTATATCTGCCATCTAAACTGTATTAAAGAACCATCCAGGGAGGGTACAGAAAATAGTCAAAAATGACTTGAATTTGTCTTGACTGAGGCCTTTCCAGCTGTGTGAGACTGGGTATATCTTTAAATAATTAAGTCACAGCATCCCAATCTTTTAAAAGGGTGATGACAATGATAGTAATTCTTACTTAACAATAGTGGGAAAAATCCCTTTATAATTCATAATTACAAAGGAATTGTGAGTTTGTGAGTTATACTAAGCACTGTGCTATATGTGGGGTATATTAGATTTAGGGAAAAATGGTTTGTGAGTTATAATAAGCACTGTGCTACATGTGAAGTACATTAGATTTAGGGAAATTCCAGCTTTGAAAGAAACTTTTGATCATCTATCATTCAATCAGCCACATAACATTTTGTAGCACCTACTATGTGCCAGGAACTATGCTAACTCCTGGTGGTATATTCCTGGAGGCACAGGGACAGTCACTTTTCTCTTCTCTCCCAATTTCTTAGCTTGTTCTACCAGGGCAGCCCCCTACCCCTTAGCTTGTTGTACTATCTTCTGGGGAAAAGCTGCTATTTCCCTGCTCTAGTTACAACCCTGATGACTGCTTGAAGCAGGAATGGGGCATCAGGAAGCCTCTTTTTCAAAGGCATCTCTATGGATTATCTATAGAAAGAAAGCCAATATGTCACGGACCAGTCCTTAATATCAGTGGAGAGTGAATTGAATGGTAAATTAATGTCAAATAATTGAAAAAATGACCCTAAAATCTTATCTGGGAAAAGAAAAATTTTAATGCATCTCCTCTTGGCCAACTTTGTTCTCCAAGAATAGGTTTAGAAGAAATCTTATGACCTATGTCATCTGATTCCCTTATATAGAGAAAAACAAATCTCATCACAGAGGAAAAAATTATTTTACACAGGTCACATAGCTAGTCAATGACTAGCTGGAGCAAGGTACCAGGTTTCCTTATTCAAGCCAGTATATTATCTGCTGTATCTTGCTCTTATTCCTAATGACTAAATTTCTGTCATTCACATCTCCCAAATGGAAATTAAATTAGGTTTGAAAACAATGTGTGGGTCATTCTTCCTGCCCTCATTCATGCATTTTTACAACTTTAAGCAAAGATGAAGGAAATATGACATCTTGTTTACAATCTATCCTGTATAAATATGAAATTTACCTGAAGATATGGTCCTTTGAAAAAGCTATACCAATTATCTTTCTGTCCTAGTCTGTAAACCTATTTATTATTATTATTATTTTAGCTATACAAGTAATTACATTAGGCAAGTTCAGCTGCAATATTCAATCTTTGAAACAATTTATCATACAAGCCTTAACCCCCAGAGGATTTTTTTTCATTAGCAAGAAAATAAGGAGAGAACATTGGAACCTTTCCTAACAATCACATCAAGACACTCTGAACTAATGTTCACACATGTCCTGGAATTATTGGATAAAGAAACCAGGAAAGTTGCCAACCTGAAAGATATAAGAGAACCCATCAATAAAGGAAGCAACATATATTGTTCACAGCTGCAAGTTGGCTGAATTGACTTCAACAATCACTATTAGGCCTATGCCGTCTTATAAAAACAATTACCCCACATGAAAAGCAGTGAAATAATTCTAAACTAAGATATTACTATTGATTTTTTTCTTTATGTAAAAAATCACTAATACAGAAAGAACTTTTGGAGATTTTTTTCTTTGTGCTATAGGTTTCTCCCACATTTCTCTCTAACGCATCCTCAGGAGAGTAAGGGTGCCCAAAATTAGCCTATTTCCAAATACAGCTAATCCTAGTGGACATTATAGCTAGTTTTCTCCCATTCCTGATTCTGGCTTACTGTAATATGATGGACTCAGATACTTGATCTTAGGCACAAAATACTGAATTGCCTCATAAACCATTAGCCTGAAGCTTTCTCTACAGGTTTCTGCAGAATATTTGTCAACTAAATCTAGAATCCTTTCTATCAAATATTTATTTATTAAAAAATAGTTTTTTTAATTTTCAAAATATATGCAAAGATACTTTTCTACATTAACTTGCAAATCTTGTGTTCCATATTTTTCTCCCTCCCTTTCATTCACTCCCTCCCTAGACAGCAAGTAACTCAATATATGTCAAACATGTGCAATTCTCCCATACATATTTCTACATTTATTGTTCTGCACAAGAAAAATCAAATTAAAAAAGAAAAAAAAATGAGAAAGGAAAAAAAAAACAACAAAGGTGAAAATTCTATGTTGTGATCCACGTTTAGTACCCTCAATCCTCTTTCTGGATACACCTGGCATTCTCCATTAAAAGTCCATTGGAACTGGCCTGAATCACCTCACTGTTGAAAAGAGCCATTTCCATCAGAATTGATTGTCATATAACCCTGTTGATGCTGCATACAGTGTTCTCATGGTTCTATTCACTTCACTTAGGATTGGTTCATGTAACTCTCTCAAGGCTTTTCGGAAATCATTCTGTTCATTTCTTCTTTTAGAAAAATAATATTCCATAATACTCATGCATTATAACTTATTGAGCCATTCTCCAACTGATGAGTATTCACTCAGTTTCCAGTTCCTTGCCAGTACAAAAGGACTGCTATAAACTTTTTTGCACATGTGAGTCTTTTTCCCTTTCTATGATCCTTTTGGGATATAGACCCTGTAGAGACACTGCTGGATAAAAGGATATGTATATGTACAGTTTGATAGCCTTTGGGCATAGCTCCACATTGCTTTCCAGAATGTTGGATCAATTAACAACTCCATCTAAAATGTATTAGTGTACCAGTTTTTCCAAATCCCCCCCCCACATTTATTATTATCTTTTCCAGTCATCTTAGCAAATCTGAAAGTTATGTAGTAGTACCTCAGAGTTGTCTTAATTTGCATTTCTCTAATCAATAGTGATTTAAAGCATTTTATCATATGACTAGAAATAGTTTAATTTCTTCATATGAAAATTCTACCCATATCCTTTGAACATTTATCAATTAAAGCATGGTTTGTAATCATATGGATTTGAGTCAATTCTCTCTATATTTCAGAAATGAAGCCTTTATCAGAACCCTTGTATCTAAAACTTCCCCCAGTTTTCTGCTTCCCAAATCTTGTCTATCTAATAATTCTAATCTTGTCTGCATTAGTTTGGTTTGTACAAAAACATTTAAACTTAATATAATCAAAATTATCTGTTTTGCATTTCAAATGTTCTCTTTTTTTCCTTTGGCTATAAAATTATCCTTCTTCACACATCTTAGAGGTAGACTATTCCTTGTTCTCCTACTTTATTAATAGTATCACCTTTTATGTCTAAATCATGAACCAATTTTGATTCTTTCCTGGCATAGATGGTTGTGTTGATCAGTACTTAATTTCTGCCAAAGTAGTTTCCAATTTTCCCATTAATTTTTGTCAAATAGTGAGTTTTTATTCTAGAATTTGGAGCCTTTGGATTTATCAAACACTAAATTTCTATAGTCATTAGCTATTGTGTCTTGTGAACCTATCTTATTCTATTTCTTAACCAGTTACAAATGGTTTTGATGATCATTGCTTCATAATATAGTGTTTAGTCTGTTTACAGCTAAGCTACCTTCATTTGCATTTTTTATTAATTCCCTAGAAATTCTTGACCTTTTGCTCTTCCAGATGAACTTTATTATTATTTTTTTCTAGCTCTTTAAAGCAAATTCTTGGCAGTTTGGCATGTAGTGAATAAGGGAATTAATTTAGGTAGAATTATCATTTTTTTATATTAGCTTGATCTAACCATGAGCACTTGATACTGTTCCATTTGTTTAGATGTAACTTTATTTGTGTGGAAAATATTTTGTGATTGTGTTGATATGATTCCTGAATTA
>JAJPUD010022176.1:0-21864 GCA_023553655.1 Myrmecobius fasciatus | reverse complement strand
GGGGGGGGAAAGCCCTATAAACTTAACAATCACTATAAGTATAGCCTCATACCCACAGATTTTTGAGAAAATGTAGTCCCTGTAGTTTGGGGCTTAGTTTTTTTGTTTGTTTTTAGTCACAAAACAACTGATTTTCTATTTTTTTTTGTAACCAACCTTTGATTTTGTCTGTTTAGGGAGCTCATCCTGAGGAACTACCAATGCAGTATATTGGCACTTGTGCAACTTGGGAGAGTTGCCTGGGGCACTAAGAGTTCAAGGGACAGACTGGACTTGAACCCATCTCTTCCTGACTAAGGTCAGCTCTATTGAATTGGCCAGGCTGCCTTAGATTTTAATTGGGTGAAATCCGACCAGATCTAGTAGATTTTAAAGTTACTTGGAACTTTGCAATCACAGTTTAAAGACATTTATTTTGCAGATAAGTGGTGACTTGCCCAAAGGTCAGAGGGGCAGAACTGGAACTAAACCCCAGTCCAGTTCTCTTTTTTACCCTGTTGTGCTTCCCCTCTTGTATTCACTATCACAAACTAATTGGAAAACATTGCTACAAAGAAACTTTCAAATTACAATTGTACATTGCAAGCCCTCTCCTATTTGTAGCTCTTACAAATCTGTTTTACAGCTGAATTCTGAATTGATAATGTTTAGAAGCAAGTATAATTGAAATTTGAAGATGAGGTCAAATCCAGGCTGAGATACTAGCTCTGTGACTCCTGGGCATGTCACCTAACCTTTTTCCTTTGATTTGTAAGAAAAGGAATAATAGCACCTACCTCACAGAGTTATGAGGACCAAATGAGGTGGACCAAAGCACTTTGCAAACCCTCAAGTGCAATATAAATGCTAGCTAATATGTTTTAAGAAAAGAGAAGAAATAAGGATTTTCAAACTAGACTATTAGTTTTTGGGGTCTACAAAGTGGGTTTTTTACTTAGTAGTACTTTGAACCTTCTTTAAGATAACTTCTGTTAAATAACATTTCGTTAAAAGCATTTTCTTTTGTAAATGGGAATATGTTCTAGAAACAAGATTGATTATACTTAAGGGTAATTACAAAAATATCTTGCAGGGGAGGAAATAAAACTCATGTTCTTAGTACTTTTCATTACTAGATTTGGAACAGACTTTATAGAGATACTGGCATGGAGTTGCCTTCTAAATTACTGAGCCTGCTTTCTTGTCCAATAATATTAATTTTAAAAACATGATCTGTCCCAATGTGAAGGAACAGGGAAGGAAAACTAATAATGCAGTTAAAAGTATAGCAGCATTTTTTTTTAAAGCTGGTATTCTGCATCCTACTACTATTTTTTTTTCCTCTCAGTCTAATATTTTATGAAGTGTCTGCTTATGAGTATATCGTTGGAATAATAAAGCTCGGGGAGGAGAAAATTTGACATTAAGCTCCTGAATGAGTCTAACAGCGTTCAAAATTTTGCACTTAAGATTTTTCTTTTATTTAAAAGTTAGTTCACTTTAATATTTCAATTAAGTAAAGAATATGATCTACCATTAAGAAAGTAAAAATAAGTACATGCAATATTTTTTTGGGATTCGGGTCCATATGCCAAAATTCAGTCCCTAATAAAATTTGGAATAATTCCTAGAATGACGAGTACAAAAGGGCTTGCTCATTTTTTTGTTCTGAAAAGTGATAGTGAATGAGCAAAAATGCATTAAGACATATTTTCATTGTAAAAAAAAATGTGAATGGCTGATAGATTTCTCTTCTGAATTTCCTTATCAGTTAATGTCTACTACTTAGCCAATGAGTAGTACTTAAATATTTTAAGATTATCAGCATTGGCTTTTCTAGATTTTACTTTGCTCTACATACTTCTGTTCAAATTACATTCATCCTTTTAATTCCTAATGTATTTCAGTGCACAAAGCAATAGTTGTTACCACTTGTGATACTTTCCATTTTGAGATAGCAACCGAAGGTGAAGGCCATGGTGTCCATGTCTCGTTCCTTAACCTGTTTTTCCTTTAGCCTACTTGCCAATGTAGGTAAAACTTATTATAACGAACTGGCTCTGTGAAGTGGTTATTTTCATCTCTGTCATCTAGTATCTAATTGTAATTTTTGGAAGGAAAAATAAAGGGCGAGACCAAGAAAATTGGATCCTTCAATTAAAGGGAAAATGAGAATTTTTACATTGCCAAATTCCTTTTGAGATCCTAGTGGACTTGACTTGTGGCTATATACATTCTGAGACCCTTTCAGCTCCAAATCTTTTATGATTCCTAAAGTTTTTTTAGTCCAATCTGCTTATTTTAGAGATAAGGAAAAACCACACCTTAAATAAAAATAATTGGCTCAAGGTCAGATAGGTATGATGTTGGGTCACAAAGTTTCTCTGTGGCAAATGGCAAAGTTGAAAGTTTTTAAATCCAGTGCTTTTTTTCCCCCAATATGCTTTATGTTTACTACCTCTTATGTTAGGAGGACTCTTTGGTCTGTGAGAATGGACGAGAAGCTCATTGAATGAATTGTAAGGTTTCAACATATATTTTGGATAGACTCACAATGGATAGTGAACTTTTAAGCCTCGTCTCTAAAATAAGTAGATTGGACTAATTGATCCTTAAGTAGCATAACAGATTTAGAGCTGAAAGGGCCTCAATTTATCTAGTCCAATACCCTTATTTTATAATAATGTTCGGGAAACTTAAAAGTTAAATGTCTTGGCCAGGGTCACACAGGAAATAAATGACAAAGCTAGAATTCAAACCCAGGTTTCCTGATACAAATTCAATACTCATTTCACCATACCATATTGTCTCCCAATTTTAGATCCTGTCAACCTAATAAAAATACCATAGGAATCTGGGAGTAGCAACTGCTTAATTTGTCCAATACTCAAAACCAGTGACAGACAGTCCAGGGTATCTTTGACTTAAGGTGTGGTGAACTAGTTGACTTTGGTTCTGTTACTCAAAGTTCATTTTTATAGTTGCATACTCAAATTTATACCTTTCAATTTTTCAGTGATGCCATTAATCAGCTCTTTGAATAGTTTCTGACATCACAAATACTGGATGGTACCAGGTACAGTTGGGGATCAGAAAGCTGGTTCCTTAGACATATGCACATGTCATGTGCAAGGAGCACATCTTCCTGTATTTTTCCCTAATCTACTTCAACTGATCCTTCTATATTTCTGGCTAGAAAATTACCACCTAAGCCAAATACCTTAGGATTCAATTTTGGAATTCAAGAGTTAGTAGCAGCATAAAATTCATTGCTATCACTTGCTTCTATCTCTTGCAAATATCTATGTAGGTTGCATGTACCATCAAAATGTGAAGGTCTTTCACTATTGTTCTAATGTCTTAAACAGACCAGGATATTTGAGTCGATGCAGACATAGTTTGAATCTTTATAAAATTGGGTCACAGTTTCCATTTTCCTGATGATCCTAAAAATCTTAGCCAATTCCAGGTTCACTTTGATGTAGTCTAGATATGAATAATAATTGTCACTTAGTCCTCTTAAGTCCAAGCCTTTGGGGAAAAAATACTAATAACAGTATTTTACTTAACTATCTTAATGAAATAACTGGAAAATAAGGGTCACTTGTACTCCACTGTTAAAAGAGGCAGTACATTCCTCTTCAATCTTACCATCACCTTTCAGTGGTCCTGTGTGTTTCAATGGAATAGACTCTGAAACAACCAACCTAATGAAACACTCTTAGTGATCTGATGATCCAGGGAGACTTACTTCTTTGTCACCATCTTATTCTCAGTGCTGGCTTTATAACTCCAGCTTCTGCAGCACCAAAGATGCATTGTTTTTTTGAGTATGCCTTTGTGTGACAATTTTTCTTTGCAGTTTTAGAAAGTTGATCCGCCCTTCTAAGTTGTTTTCTTTTGGTTCTATTTTTATATCCTGCTTTCTTTTTTAAAAAGGAATTTTCCCCCCTAAAATTAACAAGTATGTTTCCTTTACCTCCCAAGCCTTTGGGAGGTAAAAAGCACTATAACTGACCCAGAGTTGAAGAAAATGGCCATGTTGTGCCATTAACCTTCATATCTAGAATAGTTTTCATCAGTGATATTTTCTCACAATTTTCTGTGGTTTTAAAGACTTGACTCTCCATTTGCAATGTGGTTTCTTTGTTTTTTGTTTCCAAATCCTGGTGTCATATCTTATGTTAGATGAACTGCAGCTTTCTTCCTAGGTGTGACTTAATAGCTTTCTCTAGCTTTTTGGAAAAAGTATCTATATTCATGTTAGGCTTCCCTGGTCAGTTATGTATGCTGAATTCATAATGCTGCTAATCATTTGGCAAGCATCATCTAAATTAGCACTGGTTGGGCCAACTCTCTTACACTAAGGTATTTACATAACATTATGATAGTTTGAAAATATAATTTTAAAATTTTTGAGCAAATACTGTTTTTAATATTAAAAAATTCAGTCTACAGGATGACAGTAGGCTCTTTTAATACCTGTTTCACAATTTGCAGCTCACTGGCTAGAACTTTCCACTACATGATAGCTATATTTTCATGGCAACATAAATTTCTCCTTGTTAAAATATTTCCATATATCTTAATTCATATGATTAAGCAAAAGACAATCACTTCATCACATGTTTTTATTTAACACCTTATAGAAGCATCCTAGCCATGTATTGCAAACCTAATTATGAAGCATTAACAGGTTTTTTTTCCCCACTAGTGTTTCTAGTGCTACATTGAATTAAAATTCAGAAATTAAATTAGATCACTATAAAGTAGAAGGTCTTATAGGGAAATCCTTCGAGTATTTATTCTGAAAATCATACATGTGTTTTTGTGTATGAGACATTGCTCAAGATAGAAGTAAAGTCTAAAGTTCTTTTGTTTGAATTAGATTGGGTCAAACAGTGTAAATCATGATCTTATTGGAAAGTTTCATCCAAATTTCGTTTTTTTCCAAATTTAGGATTCTGATTAGAGCAGATTATTGATAGAAGCAAATGTATACAGTATTAAACCTAAAGGACTCTGAATAAGAAAAAACCTATTAAAATAAGTAGCACTTTTATTAAAATATAGCTTTCATTTTTATTAAATCAGGGTTTTTTTGTTTTTTATTTTTTTCATCAGAAATTGCTTCCATCTTTTCTGTTCCCATCTAGAGTGATCTTGATAACTGATAAATTTTTATTGTCTATATTCTAGTCTGGTGAGAGTGAGCCAAAGAGGATAATAGATGGTAGCCAGGTAGATATGTATGTGTGTATGTATGTGGGATTTGTTAATTTGCTTAACTCAGCTGTCTTTCCACTGTCTTTCATCTGTCAACAAAGTTGGTACATTTGCCTTTCTATACTTGTCTTTTCTCCACTTAGTTTAAGGAAGGCAGTAATGTATAATGGATAGAGGGCTGCCCTAAGAGACAAGAAAGCCTAGATTTTCTATTTCAGACTTATCCTGGCAGCTTTTGAAAATTCTGTTATTTGCAGTGTGTTTTCAGCTCTGAATTGGTAGATGTTCTACTGGAAGTGTTCTACCCTAAAGAAATCACTGGTCTGAACCAAATATACTTTCCTGAAATCAACCATCCTGAAAGGCTGCCATGCTTTCATTTCTCTCCCTGCACAAAAAGCTCACAAACTTTCTAGTATCGAGTTGGTAAATTCAGCACTTTAATATTAAACTCAAAACAGTGTGCACATTTGGGGGGAATAGGTTAAGTTCTCAAAAATACTTCCTCTTTAGAAAAAGTGTTTTATTAATGCCTTCTTTTAAAAGATTCTTTTTCAAAATATTAAAAGATGAATTCCTTTCCTTCCTAAATCCAGACATTCTTGGGTTTCCTCCTCTAATCTCCCCAAATTTCAGAGTTGTAGATTGTAATCCATTTCTTATGACTTTGTTTTCATGACAATCATTTCTATGTGTAGTTGTTGCCCCTAAGCCTCACCAGCAGAAATCTTCCTTAATCAAAAATAATAAAATACAGTGTTTCATTGTCTTGCTCAGCTCAGGACCAAGGTTCTACTCACCTGTTTCCATATTTTTTCCCATTGAGTTCCAGGTTATGAATATGAACTTCACTGATTCTAAAACCTACTATCCTTTTAACGTTGGCACATCTAAAGTCAATCAGAATTTGATATATCTAAATGTGTTTTGCTCATCAATTGACAATGTTAACTGCTGGCGTTCACATACTGGCAATTGATAAGTCAAAGGTCCAATAAAGTTGGGCAAATTGAGCTTGTTTAAACAATCTGTAAATGGAAAGGGGGGGGGGAGGGAGACATCAGAGAAGTTCTATTCAACTCTGATATTCTGTAATAATGAAATTCTGTAATTGCTGTCCTTTATGGAGTAACATGCTTTTTATTACTGTCTTTGAAATTGAAAAACATACCTTGAATCCCTTCCAATTCCAGTTTTCACAAATACAGATTAATCCTAATTCTAGTTTTCAGAAATAGTTACCTATAAATGAAGTAGGTTACAACTAATTTTAAACCTTCCATTAACTGGCGTTTTGTTTTGTTTTGAGCTTTCCATTTTTAAGGGAAAGAAAACAAAACAAGGAAGGTTTGAAAAAAGAACCTTTCAGGGCATATTTTGAAATTAGGACAGAATCAGCTCAATCTCTGTACCTTTTAGAAGATTACAATGATAAATGAGAATTTTAATCGAAATTTAAGGTATTCATTCTGAATCAAGAATTATATTATGCAGGTGATATTTAGGAAAGTACAAGTATTTTAGTTTTTTATTATAAATGATAACTTGGACCTATTGTGGTTAAAAGTTCAAAATATAAATCATCTCCTTTTATGTTCATAACAACTTTGAGAGATAGGTGCTATTATCTCCATTTTACAGTGAGGTAACAAGCGGACATGTTAAATGACTTGTCTAGGGTGACAGTTACTAGTAGGCTAAACTGGGTTTGAACTCTGGTATTTCCAACTTTCAAGTCCAGTGCTTAATCCACTGTGCCACATAGCTGCCTCTAAATCACAAACATCTCAAAATGCCAAGAACAAAATAAAAAAGAGGATTGTATATGAACCTGTGAACTTCTGTTATGTACAATTTTAAAAGCTATATTAAATTTAACAAGATGATAAATAAATTGTCCTGTTTGTGTTCCCATTTGAACTTTTGGTTTTCTTTGTATTTGGAATGCTTTTTTGATGCTATTCTCCTTTCTTCCTTTCATCCTTTCCTTCCTTTTCATTCTTTCCCTCTTCCTTTCCTCTCATCTTTTTCTCATTCCTTCCCTCTTTCTTTTCTTTCCTAGGTTTTCCCTTTTTTCTTCCCCTTCTACTAACTTACTCTCAATCCTGTCCAGTAATACTTTTCAGAAACATTTAATGATTTCACTTAAGTACCCCTTTTGAGATCTCACTGTGTTATAAAAATGATTTTATATTCTCAATATGGCTATGCCAGTGTGGTCTAACCAATCTGAAAAAGCTTCAGGCCCAGAGTTGGGCAGAACAGGCTCACAAAATTTAAAGGGGCTGTTAGCCACAGAGCGATGACTTGTTTAGTTTTTTTTAGTTTTGAAGTTAATTTATTAAATCATGGAGAAGTTGGTATCTGGATTAGGCAAATTATGAATCTTTGAAGCATCAAAGTATTTTTTGCTAAATATATAATTGAAACCTAAAGGATAAACATCAATTAAGCAGAGTTAACAGATCCCTAAAGCTTAAAATCTAAGAACTTGAACTTAATTTATCATTTCATTTTTCTTTTTGCATTATAACGCTTATTCTTCCTCTTCTTTGTCTTTGCTATGATTTTCGCTCCTCTGTTCCAGGTCATTACACCTCTAATAACTTCTTTCTTTGCCTATCTTCACACCTTTGTGGAACAAGTTCATCTCTACACTGTGCTCTTTGCAATCCTTTCCCACCTTCATACAAGCTTTAGGCTTGGTTTACTCTCATCATCTACTGCCTTTATGCTAGTTTTAGTGGTGTTACCCTGAATTAGAGAACCCCCCCCCAAAAAAAACCCCAAAAACAAATAAACCAAAAACCCTATTGACAGGGTTCACTACAAATCTGTTGCTTAGTGTTTTTTGTTTTCCTGAGTCGTTCTCTCACCATGGTGGTTTTTCCAAATTCTTTACTCTTTATTTAAAACCTTACCTGCCTTTTTCCTCTCTTGGCTGTCTCATTTCTCTGAAAAAATTGAAGCCATTCCATGGGAGCTCTCTCTTCCCTCCTCTTATCACCCAGACACCTTCTACCACTTTTTTACCTGTTTCATGTAAGACCCTTGCAAAGAAAAACAAAGTCCTAATGCAAATGGTCCCCTTCCATTCCATCTTAAACAGACTGTCCTTTGTACTCTCAATAATGTTTCCCTGTTTACTTGTTTGCTTCCCCCTTGCTTATAAACATCCCATGTCTTCCCTGTCCCCAAAAAAACAAACCTCACTTGATTCATCCATCCACATGATAGCATCCTGTATCTTGTCCTTTTTTTGTGATTGTCTTTGAGAAAACATCTATTTGTGCCCAGTGCCTTTTCTCTCTTTTCACTGTTGTAGATCCTCTGTAGTCTGGCTTCTGACCTTATCATTTACCTGAAATTCCTCCTGTCAAAGATAGCAATGATTTTTAATTGCTAAATCTAATAGTGGTTTTTTTAAGCCTTCACATCAAACCCCTTAGCCTTTGATGCTGTCAAGTGATTTTCTTCTCATCTGTAAAATGGGTAATAGTGTCAGCTTCTTGGGCTTTTTTTTTTTTTTTTTTTTTTTTTTTTTTTTGCTGAGGCAATTAGTGTTAAGTGACTTGCCCAGGGTCACACAACGAGGAAGTGTTAAGTGTCTGAAGACAAATTTGAATTCAGATCTTCCTGACTTTAAGGCTGGTGCTCTATTTACTTCACCAATAGCTGTCCCTCCTGTGGCTGTTTTAAGTGTACATATAATTTTTGTGAAGTGGTTTGTACAAACTATTATATAAATGCTAGCTATTGTCCTTGATACTTTTTCTTTCTAGGTTTTCATGACATGACTTTTTACCAGTTCTACCTCTTTGAACTTCTCTCCCTGTTCTCCTTTGTGAAATAGTCCCCTAAGTCACACTTTCTAATGTGGTTGTTTCCTGAAGCTCTATTTTGGACCTTTCTGCTTGGCAGCCTCTTCTACTCCTTTTTATTCAGTTATCATCTCCATGATTCTCAGATATCTTTTTCCAGCCCTAATATCTCTTAAATGCCTATTAAATCTCTAAAACTAAATATCTCTCATAAACTCAGTGTTTTCAGTTTTGAATTGGTGATTTTTGTTGCCACACCTTCCTCTTTACCCAACTTCTCCATTACTGTTAGAGGAACCACAATCCTCCCTAATCACCCAATCTTGCTGGATATCATCTTTGATTACTTTGTTTTACTAAGTCCTATTTATTCTACCCAATATATCTTAGACACTTCTCCTCTTTGACACTGCTACCACCCTGGTATAGGCCCTCTTTCCCCCAATATCTAGCCTGCTGGTGAATATGTGTATCAAAAATCTATACTCCAGTCTTCTACTTAGCCATCAAAGTTATCTTTCTTAAATGCAGGTCTGACCAGGTCACATTCCTATTCAGTAAGTTCAGTGGCTTTCTTTTATCCCCAGGGTCAGATATAAATCGTCAGGCTTTTAAAACCTTTTAGAATATTGCCTCCTCCTGCCCTTCCACTTTTTCAAGTCTTTCTGCCCTCCAGTAAGACTCTTTAGGTCTTGCAACATTGGCACTGCAGCTCCTCATACAAAACTCTATATCTTCAGGTCTGACATTTTTCTGGCTTTTCTCCAATTTTTGAAATGTTCTCCCTTGTCTTTAGTTTTCCTGGCTTCCTTCAAGTCTCAGGTAAAATCCCATCTTCTGCAAGAAGTCTTTTTCAATCCCCTTTTATGCAAGTGCCTTCTTTCTGAGATTATCTTCATTTGTTCTACATTATGTCTCTCTTGTTTACATATTGGTTTACGTATTGTCTCCTCCATTAGATTGTAGGCTCCTTGTAGGTTGGATCTGTTTTTTACTTTTTTCTTTTCCTTAATGTTTAACATAGGGCCTTGCCACATAATAGGCAGTTAATATTTGATTTACCATTGGAAGTTTTATTTCCCAATTGACCCTACAGAATGAGTATTTTTCATTTAGAATCTTAAGCCAAAAGCAAATTAATGAATGGATGAACAAATAGATGAGTGAGTGAATGAATAAGGATAAAAATCTTTTGTAAGATCTTTGAACCTTCATTTAGGTGAATAATTCAAGGTCATTATCCTGGCGGTAGCCAGTTAATTGGTATTTATGCCATAGTGATTACTCTCTCTTGCTTAAGGTGACCTACTCTTTCCCCAGTAATCCGTAGTAATTATGTCTTCTTGGGTCCTGATAACCCATAACACCTGGCATCATAGATGACTATCCCTCTAGTTTGGTTGGACAAATCATGAAGCATTACAGTCCCATATTCTCATTCCCCTCAACCAATTACACTTAAAGATCCCATATTTCAGATCTGAATGAAGAAGGGGTAATAAAACCGTGCTCTAAATGAACATGTTGGGAAACCCTCAAAAGGAGGGAACATCTCAACATTAGAAATGGGATTTTGTTTGTGCCAAAAAGGGTTCTGGAATGATTCTAGAATATACTCTTATATACTCTTGTTAGAGAAGGTAGGTTTCCTGGGCAACATCACCTTTGAGAATTACCTCATAAGTAACCCCAAATTAAAGACCTTGGTTTAAGAGTCTGAAGACCTTTCTGTCCAGAGAATCGAGGTTTCCTGAAGATGCTAATTGGAGAAACACAAGAATCCCTTCTAGCAAAAGAAATTAATAGCTTGGGGAAGCAAGGGTCATGAATCTTGCCATCCCCTCCCCTCTTCATTGTTGTAGTAAATGATTGTGACTATGTGGGTCTAATAAAAAGATCTCTGGTTTACCCAACAGTACTAAAATATGAGTAACTTATGAGGAAAATTTATGGGGTTTTTGGGTACTTTGTTTTTCTCTATAGTATTCTGTATCTTTAACTGAAACTGCTCCATGTTGAAGTTACTATTTTTGAGTTCAAGGGTCTAAACTAACTATAACACAATAGCTCCAAATTGTATGTTTTTTTTTACTAGATAGCTAGAAGAAACAATTAGTTCAAGAAAACTCATTTGCTAAAATGACATAGCAATATCAGAAACTTCAAAACATTCCCCCCCCCCCCATAAACTTGGTGTTTTTTTGTTTTGTTTAGTCATATGTCAGTTAGGTCCAACTCTTTGTGACCCCATTTGGGGTTTTCTTGGCAAAGGTACTGGAGTGGTTTGCCATTTCCTTCTCCAGCTCATTTGACAGATGAGGAAACTGAGGTAAACAGGGTTAAATGACATGTTCAGGGTCACACAGTAAGTATCAGATTGTATTTGGACTCAGGAAGACAAGTCAGCCTAACTTCAGGTTCAGTACTCTTTCACAAATAAGAGCATTGGAGGAAGACTAGGCACATAGCATCTACTTGTGAGAGGGACATAGAAAATTCGTAAGATCAAAGCAACACATGACTGCAATAATGCAAAGCTTGTCTTTTCTCTCTGTGGTATCTTCATGATTCAGTGCAGGAAAACAATTCATATCATGGTCGTGATCATATAAAATATAATTACATGTAAGTCTTTAGAAAACTGAGTAATGCACTTCCACCTCTCAGAGTAGTATAGATTTTGGAATGAGGCATAACATTTTTGGACATGGCTGCTGTGGTAATTTGTTTTACTTTACAATTCTTATTTGTTACAAGGGAGGGTTCTTTTGGACTGGAGAGTAGAGGGGGAATCAAAGGGCAATTACAGTAATGTTTTTCTTAAAAAGAGCATTAATAGTTAATTTAAAAAGGGATGGAAGAGAAATATTTTCCTGGATAAAACTCCAGGTAAGATTGGGACATGAGACAAAGTTGCAATTGATTTTGAAATATATGTGGATAGTTACGCATTTTTAAAAACCCTTCATTTTATTAATAGATCTGCGATAAGGTAATGATGAATATTTCTGCATAAGAATGGAGGATAAAAGCTTCAACTCTTTACGCGTGAACACAAGTAAAATATCCTCCCTGTCTCCTACAGTAGAAAGGCACTAGTATTCACTAATGGACATACACTATCCAAATACCTCACTTATTTAGAGCCATGAGTTAGAAGGGTCAGAGGGTCAATATGTTATTTGCTTCGGTGAGCTATTCCCATTTTATGGGCTTGAAAACTCCACTCTCAGGATCTCTCTACTCAGGCCAGGAGGGCCAGCTGATTCAATCTGCATGAGATTGTGTCCCAAGGAAACAATGACCAATTCCAGTATGGGAGGAAGCCACATAATTCTGTCACTCCTCATTTCCCTTCCTACCTTGGTCTGTTTTCAGAAAGGTTGAGATGTGTCTTCCTTTTCACAGGCTAATGCAAAAAGGCTGCTCCTAGGACAAATCTGCCTGAGATTCAGCCATACAACTATCTTTGGGGCAGTTTCAGTCCTTATAACTCAATCAGTTGTCAATTATCTAACCATTGTAGATGTCCATACTGAGCATACTCAAATTTATAGAGAGGGAGGAGGATGCCCAGTCCATTTCTTTTACATTAGCATATATTAGAAAATGTCTTTTATGATTTTGTTTTGTAATTTGATTCTTCCTAATTTATCAGCAATTTAGTTATTTGTGGTTTAAGCAAAAAGGCCCAAATTAATTAACAGTACTTAGGTCTACGTGGCACTTATAAATGTATATTGTCTTTCCCCCTTATCTCCAGTATTAACATTTTTCCCTAAATATTTCAGCAGTTTGGAAAGGGTCAAAAGTATGCTTTATATAAAATTTCAGATCTTTTATTAAAAAATTTTTTAAAATCCCATTTGTGTTTTTCTATTTCTCTATTTTTGAGAGTTCTGAGGTTTCACTTTATTTTAAGTAAATGGGCAAATGTGGCAAATGATGGAAATGATCAGTGTTTAAGGATATTGAAAGACTAGGGTACTAGTACACTGTTGCTGGAACTATAAATTCATTTATTCTGGAAAGTAATTTAGAATTAGAATAAAGTGATTAAAATGGCCATTCCTTTGGAGAGCTGACTGCTAGTGCATACTGTACCCAAAAGAGGTCATTGATTAAAAGGAAGATCTCCTATACACCAAAATGTTTATTTCAGAATTTTTTGTACTAGTAAATAATTAGAAACAAAGTAGATGCCCTATTGATGAGGGAATGATTAAACAAATTGTTGTATGTGAATGTAATGGAATACTGTTGTGCTGTAAGAAATGATGAATATGAAAAATTGATTATAAAGAATATTGAGAAGTATGGGAAGAATTATATGACTATGCAAAGTGAAGTAAGCTGGACCAGGAAAATAATATTTTTGCCTACAAAATGTAAATAGATCAACAACAGAAAAATGAAACTAAATATTGTGTAATTATTAATGACCAAACTTGGCCCCAAAGAAGAGATGTGAGAATGTCTCTCTCTTCTTTGTAGAGTCAGGAGGCTTCAGAACATTGTATATAATGTCAATCTTGATGTACTGGATGGTTTTGTTGGTTTTTTTTTTTCCTTTGTTATTTTTTGTTATAAGGGCTCTCTGATAAGAGGGAAAAAGGAAGGAATATACTGGAAATGTAGTTAATAAAAATAAAAACTATCAATAAAATTTTTTTTATTCACAAAAGAAAGTTGATAGTTCATTTAATAAAAATCTAGTAGTGCTTTAAGTTTAGATTCTCCCAATGCCCCCTGCCCTTGAACTGCAAAATAAATATATCAAATGTAAAGGATCCTAGATCAACTACAGACTGGGGGTTAGGTGGGAATGTGCCTCATACATTTATGTATAATAAACACTATTTAGATTTTCTTTGATGTGAGTGATGCAGACACCAGATGATGATAGGCAACAAAAATTGTGTGTTCAGTCATGTGAAGAATTCACAATGGCCATTCTCTTTGGCAAAAGTTAAATTTATTTAGGGAAGAGGTTTCTGGTAAAATGAAGGAATACAATAGACAGCATGAATGATAAATATGAAGTAGAGTGGGAGAGCATATGAAAGACAAGTTCCTCAGTGGAACTAACAATTATCCACTAGAAAAAGAGCACCCCATGAGGTTAAGGCATGTCCTTAGCTGGCATGTTAAATCCTGAAAGGGACTAAAGGAGTTAACTAGCTGTAAGGAGGACAAGTGGGGTTGAGAAGCAGAATTATGAGAGACTCCACGTGGCATGGGGGAGGGGTAAAGGGAAAGACACCAAGAGGGAAGACTAATCTAAAAGAGGGCAGCAGCAAAGGCATGACCCATAAATAAATTTTATAGGGGAAATTTAACTTCAAGGACATGACTGGGATTTTTAACAAGATGGCAAGGTGAGACGGCTGGAGACCCCTACAGAGGATGGACTTCAGGAATTTGACATAATCTGACTGGATGACCTCAGAGGGTGGGACCAAGAAGCTAAACTGATTTGTATTATTACTGCCTTTTCTTTGCTTGCCTCAGGGATAAATTCTTTAATTTCTCTCAGTCCAACACATCTTTTGGGACCTCATCGTTTTCTATTGTTTTTTTTCAAGTCTAGACAATCAAAATGATGTTTTGATTTATAAGATTTGCCAATTTCTCAGGTGTAAAAGTTAAGACAAAATTTAACAATTGGCCTCATGAGCTTGCTGGCTCCAATTGTCCAAAACAAAACAGTTGTATAAAATGTAATTTGAAAAATAAGCAAAAACAACATTCCTATCTCTTTTAGCTTTTTTTCTGAAAAGCTACGTATACCCTGTTTATTTGGACAATGTGAAATTGGGGGCTAGAAAGGAAGAGAAGCAGATTGGGGAACATATGGTTGGGAAGCAGTTTAAGGACATTTTCTTTAGAAAGCCTTTTCTGATCCTCTCAACTCATTGTCTTTACTTCCCAACCACTTTAGATTTAACTATTTTTAACTTATTCTCTCTTCCTTCTTATTCTGCATAGATATGCATATATCTGACCATTGGTCTCCTCCCTTTAGAATATAAGCACTATAAAGATTATTTCATTCTTTGTGTTGGCAAATAGTGGGTTTTTAAATAAATGCTTGAGGCCACTAGTTTAGGATCAAGCCTGGAGTCGGGAAGATTCATCTTCCTGGGTTCAAATCTGGCTTCACTCACTAGATATGTGATCCTGGGCAAGTCACTTAACCCTTTTTGCCTCAATTTCCTCATCTGTCAAATGAGCTAGAGAAGGAAATGGTAAACCATTCCAGTATCTTGCCAAGAAAACCCAAACAGAGTAACAGGCAACTGAAAATGACTAATCAACAATAATAAACTCTGGTTGATTAGCTGGTGTAACCCAGTGACCCTCACTATTACTTCCCCACATCCTATTTTGTTGCCTATTTGCTGGGATTTTTTTTTTCTCTTTCCCTGAAATCCCTTTCCTCTATGTCATCTTTCTCTTTCCCTGCTGCCTTTATTTACCTCCATTCCCATTCCTCCAAATTGTTCACAGTAGCCCAGAAGCATTTGGGGCTATCTCCAATCTTACTGATATCTTGCTTTTGATTCCAGATGGCTCTGGAGAGTGTGAAGATGGTGACTTTGTCCTGCTTTCTCCCACTTAAAATGCATTCACTTTCAAGTTCAGGACATTTCCTTCCTAATTAATGTGTTTCTTTTCTAGAAAGAAAAACAATCCTGCCAGGTTATTTCCAGTACTAGAAAGACCAAACTGCATCAACTAACAGTTCACTTTTTTAAAGTTCACAGGCAATAAATAATAGGATGAAAATATTTACTTCTATATGAAAAGTTTTGCCTAAATTGACACTTTAGCACTTGCCAAGCAGCCCCGAATTATTCTTCAGGAGTTCTTTATTTTGACCTAGTCGACTCATTAGTGCCAGGCTTTAAGTTGGGAACATTCATCTTCCTGAGTTCAAATATGAATTCAGACACTGTGGGTCTCAACAAGTTACTCAACTCTCAGTTTTCTCATCTGTCAAATGAATTGGAGAAGGAAATGGCAAACCACTTCCATAATCTTAGACACAACGGAACTGATTTCAAAATCATCGTCATCCTCTCTATTTTATTGTATGCATTTAAGAGCATCATTCTGGGAAGGACTATAGGCCTCTTCATACTGGGAAAGAAGTCCAGGCCATAAAAGGCCAAGCTTGGGGAACTTGCAATTTCTCTGAGAGAATTGGACCAGCAAAGCGCATGCGCCTTGCACTTAAATGTGTCACAGACTTCCTTCTGAGTTGCGCAAAAAAAAAAAAAAAAAAAAAAAAAAAACTTTGAAAGGCGGTTTTATGGTCTCCACTCAGCTGACCTCAGGGGCCCGGCTGGGAAGGTCAGTGGGGGTTCCGTTGACTTCTGACTGCCATCGCTTCTTCAGCTTGCTGCGCGAGTGTCTGGGATGCTGCACGGGCCACAGTCGAAATGCCAGTGCCATTTCCTGCTACTGCTGCTGCTGGCGGCAGCTGCGCCCGGGAACAGCCGGCCGCAGTACGCCGCCTTCAGCTTGGCCGGCAGTTGGTTTCTGCGGAACCAGGACGGCTCCTTGGAAGTGGAGGGGCAGGTCCCAGGCTGTGTGCACAGCGCCCTCTTCCAGCATGGAGTGATTCAGGTACGGCAGCGCGCGCGCTCCCGAGCCTGGGCCCAGGCTTGGGCCACGCCCGGGCTTCCCAACCTCTCCCTCTTCTTTCTTTCCGCCACTTGACAGTGAAAGATCTGTGAGAACGGTTGCTTTAGCGCCGGGTAGGCGTCCGAGTCCGTTCAGCCCCTCTTCCGGGCGTTCCATGGGGAACCGAGAGAACACTGGCGGACTGTGAAAAAAGTAGGGAGGAGGGTGAATGGGACTTGTAAGTAGGAGCTGAAAATGACCGTGTCAATTTCTGGCCCTTTTAAAGAGAAAAGAGCGGATGTTAACAATAATAAACTCAGTATTGTACTTGACGGTGGGAGTGATGGAAGAAAAAGACAGGTTATAATGGGGCCTGGTCAGAGTGAAAATTAACGACTTGTGTAATTAATTATAAGATGTCTTTTTTTTTTTTTTTAATAATCACTACCACCAAACCTGCACTCCTCACAAAATCTAGATATCCCAAGTGAAAAGTTTTGTTTTAGAAATGAACTCAGTGTAATTATAATTTACTATAGTATATTTTGTATATGTGTGTATAATGTAATTTAATGTAACAAGTATAATTTGGATTTTTTAGGGTTGATGGTGATAGTTTAATAGGCACAGAAACAATATTACCAAGAAAATGATTGTAAAGACACTTTGCTAGGTTTTTTTTTTCCCCACTTTGAAAATATGAAGTGGAAAAAAGGTGGAAAAACACATTCTTTTCTGGGTTTTAAGACACCTTTCTTTCATAATTTTTTAAAAAATTTATTTTGATACCAAACAGGACGTGGATGTGTTTTGGTATGTAATGAAGAACAGAAAACTTCTGGATGAGAATAGGAATGAAAGCAGTGAATGGTGGGAATGATAAAAAGCTGAGGTTTGGCAAGGCAATATCTACAGCAGGATAAGGGGCAAGGTGTTGTTGTAGAGAAAAGGACAGTGTAAAATTGAACTAGTTCACCAAATGATCAAGATGAGGCAGAAAGGAGAGAATATATAACAGGCCTGGAAATTCACTATGAGGTAGAAGAAATGGAAATGACTGTGATGACAAAGAACAGACTTAGAGATTAACTGATTTGTTTCAAGATCATACCAAGATAGAAAATAAATGAGCTGAAATTTGAACCCAGGTCCTTTGATTCCATGTTTAAGCACCATCTGCCCTGTATCACACTGCATTTCCTTTTATCACAAAAGGCCTCAAGCTGTGTCTAGATTATTCTATCATAGATTTTGTAGAGTTGGGAAAGTAGGTAATATGGGCAATAGTGAATTGCCATTAATTTGGGTACCTTTTAATTTTATCAGTTTTATGTTCTGAAGTTTTTTCCCACAAGTACTTGATATCTTTTTTTTTCTTTCAGATATATTGAGAATCAAGTTTTCTAATTTAGTGTTGATTTTTGAAGTTCACTTGTAACAAATCTGTGACTTGAATAAAAACAGTTGATTTCATAAATGACTCCTAAATCATCTGTTTCTCTCTTTTAAAACAGCATTTCTTTCTTTCTTTCTTTCTTTCTTTCTTTTTTTTTTTTTTTGTTGTTGTTCTTTTTGGTATTTGGAATGAATATCCAGTATCTTTCAACTTTTTTCCACGAGGAAGGGATTTGTGATATATACATGTAAGGGTTTTTTTTTATTTTTATTATGAGGTATAAACCTCTGGCCTCTCTTATACTCCCAAATAATTTTTTTTACAACATATTAACATTTTTCCTGTCTTTTGCATTTAAAGTCACCAAATATTAATGTACATAGTGAGTTGGATTATGTCTCTTTAATTTAGCAAAGTCAAGTATATGGACATGGAAAGAAGGTTAAGAGACAGAGACAGAAAAAAAAATTAAAAAAAATAGAGACAGAGAAAGAATTTTAAGTAATCTAGAATCATTTCCCAGAATTCCACTCAATGAGCATCTGTTCTTGCTAGCTTTTCTGATAAGCTTTCAAGTCTGTGCCATATTCCCTCTGACTACCTTTTGCTTTCTGTTCCTTCTCAGTGAAGCAAGAGTGGAATATTGGGTGTTGTAATAATTTCTTATTGTAATCATACTCTGGTGTGAGAATTCATATAGGTAATTGCTGTTCAATTATTTTTATTTGTGTCTGACTCTTCAAGACCCATTTGGAATTATATTGGCAAAGATACTGATTTGGTTTGCCATTTCCTTCAGCTCATTCCATCATTCTAGATGAAGAAATTGAGGAAACTGGTTTAAATGAATTGCTCAGGATAACACAACTACAAAGTATCTTAGGTCAGATTTGAACTCAGGAAAATGATACTTCCCAATTCCAAGCCTGGCTTTCTATCCACTGTATCACCTAAGTGTCTCTGTCATTTCTTATACTGTTGTAATTTTTTAAAAAATATTTTTATACCACAGTTTGTTTAATCAATCATTCCTTGACTATTGAGTGAGTGGATGGGCATCAGTTAGGGAATAGCTGAATAAATTACGGTATATGAATGTAAAGGAATATTATTGTTACATAAGAAATGATGAGCAGGCTGATTTCAGAAAAGCCTGAAAAGACTTACCTGAATTGATGCTGAATGAAGTGAGCAGAACCAAGAGAGCATGGTACACAATAACAGCATTATGTTACAGTCAACGGTGATGAACCTGGCTCTTCACAGCAATTTGATGATTGAAAACAATTCCAGTAGACTTGGAATGGGAAAAACTATTTGCTTCCAGAGAGAGACTAATGTAAATTGAAGCATAATATTTTTACCTTTTTTTGTTTGTTTTTCTTTCTTGTGATTTTTATCCCCCTTTTGTTCTGATTTTTCTTGTACAACATGACAGTCAGGGAAATATGTTTGAAATGATTGTACATATATAATCTATATCAGATTGCTTGCTCTCTTGGGGAAGGGAGTGTAAGGAATGGAGACAGAAAAAAATTAGAACACAAAATCTTACAAAAATGAATGTTGGAAACTTTTAAAAATGTTAAAAATAAATAAAAGCATAATATTTCTATTTTAAAAATTTGTTTCATAGTTGTATGATCACATTTTGTGGTGAATGCCTTAGATGGCATGTCTGCCTATTGAATGTCTGACATTTAATACATTTTATCATTTTTATAAATGATATTTCTCTTTTATTTTTTATCCTAGATTTTGTGGTATATAGAAATAGTATTGGCTTTTGTGGGTTTATTTTACTTTCTGGTATCTTGCTAAACCAATTTGTCATCTGATTTTTAAAAAAATAAATATAGCACACAGGAACTAAATATGTAACCATGAACACATTTTTGAACATACCTAATCTGGGAAAAAATTTTTTTTAGCTATGCTTGTTAAAAGGGCTTTGTTTTTTCTTTTTTTCATGTTGGGGAAAATGGGAAAAAGGACAAAATGCTTAATTTTCAAAAATTATTTTAAAAATGAATATTGCATAGCACATTTAGAGTGATACTTAATTCTTATTTTCTAGCACTTATTGTTGTGCCACAGTTCCCATGTCTCAGTTTCCTTCAGTTGCTCTGTTTCAATTTCCCTTCATTGTTCTGCTCAAAAATAGCAACCCCCACTTTCTGACCATCAGAAATAATTGGACTCGCATTCCAAAGAAGTCATAAAACCTTTAGATGTTCTCCTTCGACATACCCCTTATCTTTTGGCTCCAGACTTACTGTCTTCCAGTTTCTGTCCCAAGCTTCCTGTACATCCTACATGTCAGAATTGATTGTTTCCTTGGACCCTAGATGTCTCTGCAGTTTCTCAGCTTTTCCCATGAGTTCTTTTGTTTCTTTGAGCTATAAAATTCTTGATGCCCCTCAATGAGCTACTGAATACTTTATGACGTTAGTCCTATTCAGTCAGCTGGCATGTCTGTCAGTCTAAACTCTCAATGGACTGTGTGCTTTGAGACAAGAGCCCAGAAAAGAGTCCAATCCATAGCTATGGATTCTGAATTCTCAATTAACATTAATAAAGTATTATCTAATCTCCAGTGTGTGATACTGCCTCAGTTTCTCCCTGAGCATTACATTATTCTCTCAATTCTTTTTCTTGTTTTTTGCATATGGTAATAAATCAGAGTCTCAGCAGTTGATCATTGAAGTGGGCAAGCTCAGGAATTCTAAGAGATAGAAATAAGCAGGGAATGTATTCCAGGTCTGGAAAGATAAAGACATTCAGGATCAAAAGCTGAGTTTGAGGCCATAGTTAGTAGTAGTGTGTCTAGAAAGTAGAAGTTGTGAAAGAGCTTTGTGAAATAAATCTGGATGGACAAACTAACCAGACTGTGTAGTTCCTTAAATGCCATGAGCTGAGTAAATTAGTTTATATTTTTGTCATATTTTAAAAGTTTTTCCTCCATTTTTTGCATTTTATAAACTTGTTTTCTCTTCCAGTATTGCCCCTTCATTGTTTTGAAATCTGCCTCTTGTAACAAATATGCATAGTTAGTAAAAAATCAAAATTGGTCATGTCCAAAATGTGTCTCATTCTGTGTCTTGAAGCTATCTCCTCCCTGTCAAGATGTGGGTAGTAACATCCATCATTTCAAGTCCCCTTCAATTCTGATCAGAGTTATTATAATAAGTCTTTCAATGTTTTCCCTTTAGATTGTTATTTTGTAAATTGTTCTCTGATTCTGCTTATTTTACTGAATCAGTTCATACTAGTCTCCCCAGGTTTCTTTGAAACTGCCTCTTTCATTAGTTCTTATATCATTAATCCATTACATACCAATTACATAAAGTATTTAGCCTTTTCTCAAGTTATGGGGTATCCCCTTCCTTTCCATTTCCTCCTCCCCACAAGAAAAGGTACTTGATAATTCTGTACACTTAAGTTCTTGTCTTCTTTCTCTTGATGGATTTAGAGACTAGGCCTAGTAGTGGCATTATTGTATTCAGTAGTTTTTTGGGATATTACTTGAAATTGCTGGAAAGGTTTTCTTATTGATATAATTTTGTATAGTTTATATAGAAAAGCCAGCATGTCATAGTGAGTCAAGTACTGGACTTGAAGTTAGGTGGATGAGGTTTTTAAATCATGCTTTTGACACTTACTAGCCATGTGCTGGGAGACAAGTCACTTAGTTAACACTTTCTTAGGCATCTTCCTGGAATTTGTCTACTAACGCCTATGTAGGTTGTGATCTGTGTTTGTGGAGAGAGTTTCCATATTGGGAGTTCTTCACATTGACTGTTATATAAAAGT
>JAJPUD010022175.1:7397-21865 GCA_023553655.1 Myrmecobius fasciatus | reverse complement strand
ACGCCGAAGTCCCAGGCCCCTTTCCTGGCTCTCATTCCCCCTTTGACCCGTGCAATGAATGGACTTCACCCCTTCCAGGCCCTGGCCACATATTAATTCAACAAACAGCCATTAAGCAAGGTCAAGAGCTGACAGCCCTGCCTTTCTACTGGGCCTGGGGGCAGAAGATGACACAGACACAGGTAAATATAATACAAAATCAGATGTAATGGGAGCAGAAGGAGGACACAGTAAGCACCTAATCAATGCCTGTTGCTGGTTGCTAGGAAGAGTCTTTTCTGCGGGGGCACAGGGAAAGCTTCATGGAAGAGAGGATGCCCAAGCTGGGCCTGGAAGGTAGAGATGAGGATGGAGCATGTTCCAGAGATGGGAGACAATGCTAGCACTCAGATGGAAAAGACAATAAGAAGTGACATGTCCATCAGGACAGCTTTGCAAAGCAATCTACAGACATCATCTTTGAGTTCAAAACAAAACTGCAAGGTCGACTACGAGAGGCAACATTATCCCCATTTTATAGATAAGAAAACCGAGACTGGGAGTGTCAAGTATCTTCCACAGAGTAAGAGTGACAAAGAGTGACAGGGTTTGAGCCTAGTTCTCTACTGGCCCATCTCAGAAGATCCAAAGGTCCAATTAGATACAGGGGATGAAGGAAGGTGGAGGCCTTCAATGGCAGGCTGAGGAGTGTATGCTGTGTCCCAGAGGCAGGTGAGATCCATGGAAGATGTCTGAGCAGGGGAGTGAGGGGGTCAGATCTGTGTGCCAGGGAGCGGTCTGGGCAGCTGTGTGGAGGATGCACTGGCACGTGGATGGCAGAGGGCCTGTCTGGAGGCTACTGCCAAGGTAGAAGCCATGAGAGAGCCCTGAGGGAGAAGCTGCATGAGGGCAGAGAAAGGGAGGCTGCTGAGCGTGGAGAGCCCCATGGGGGGGGAGAGGGCGGGGGATCCAGAAGCTGAGAAAGGGACAGGCCTGGGAAGAGCCGAGGGCCTAAGAACAGCTGGGGAGGGCCCTCAGTGGCCACCTGGGGTGTCCAACCTCCTCATGGGCTTAGAAAGGCTGTGGCTCACTCAGAGCTGTTACTGAGACAAGACCAGAAGCCAGGGCTTCCTGCCTCCAAATGCAGCCTTAGCCACTAGCATGAGCTGCCTCCTAACCCGAATGTCTGGGGGGTGTCATCCACGGAAAGGGGGAGCTGAAAGGCAGGATGATGAATTAAGTTCGGGGAACTAGGGCTCAGGGGAGAGGAGAGGCTGCGGTGTGGGATGTCTCAGGCTTGCTGAGACCCATAGGACAAGGATGGGAAACCGAGGCTCCCGGTGGTTCGCTAGCTGGGTGAGCCGGGGCCACATGTGCAGAGATGGGAGCACCAGGGCCAGGAAGAAGACAGGGGGGGGGGAGGAGGAGGAGGAGGAGCTCTGTGTGGAAGGAAAACCAGGATGAACGGGAGAGAAGGGGGAGTGGGCCTGTGATTCCCTCTGCAGGTCACAAGCGGGTGACCTCGATCACCTGGACAGTGAGTAGATCCTACTCTAGGGATCTACTAGGATCTACTGGGCTGGGAAGACTCTGGGGGGCTTCGCACGGATCCCGTAGGACTGGGGACACATGATGGGGCAAAGAGGGGCGGGCAGCCTCAGGAGAGGCAGAATAAAGCTGGGCGAGTGAGGCGGGGATCTAAGAGAAAGAAGGTGCCGGTGACCGGGGCCGGAAAGGGAGAACAGCAAAGCAAGCGAGGAAGGCACCAGCGGGGCGGGCGGGCTGGGAGAGCCCGTCCATGCAGACTACTGCACATGGCTAATTACTGCAGCAGAGGGAACGAGCGGTGCGTGCGCGCGCGCGCGCACTCCTGCCTTCAGCTCGGAGCTGCTTGCAGACTGGGCAGGGAGGATGTCTACCCGCCAAGAGGAGCGGAGGGGGCTGCCGCCGCGCCAGGCCGTCCCCAGGGTGAGGCTGCTCCCAACTTGCAGCTCCGCTGGCCGACAAGAAAGGGGAAGATGGCTGCTAAGGGGGCCGGGGCCGGAGCGGGGGAGTGGGCGGGAGGGAGGAGGAGCGAGTCGGGGGCGGGCCCCGGCCCGGGCGCGGGCGCTCTGGCCCCTGCCTGCGGCCCTCGGACCCCGGGCTCCTGAGCCGGAGGGGCAAGGCTTTCGGAAGCAGCCCAGCGCCGGTTTTACGGGCGCCTGCTCAGTGCCCGGCACCAGCTGACTTCCTGGGAAATGGGCACATGGCTATTCCCAAAGCATACACACAAACACCAGGCAAGTATACACAGGGATGCACACGGACACAAACATGCACACGAAGGAGCAGGCACACATGCAAAAAAAGACGCACGGATACACAAACACACAGAGACACACACTAAGATGCATGCATACAAACACAGACATACCGTGTGTGTGACAGACCCTTTTGCACAGATCTGACCATGTCACTCCTCTGTTCAAACTGGCTCCCTATGACCTACAGAATAAAGTACAAACCCCTTAGCTCGGCATTCAAGGCCCTCTGCAGGCTGGTGAAATCCTACCTTCCCAGTCTTCTCGCAATAGCCCAGCTAGGCTGGATGTCTTTCTTACCGCCCCCAGACACGGCTTGTATGCCCCCCCCCCCCCCCGCCTCCAAGCCTCTGCTCACCCTGGTCCCTGTGCCAAGGTCCTCCTCCCGCGGTCCTCCCCCCTGGCTGCTGGGAGCCTTCCCGCTGTCCCAGGGCCAGCTCAGGTGCAATCTCCCTGCTAGCCACCCACTCCACCACCCGAAGCTAGAAATAACCTTTCCCCCACCATGAATATGGAAGACAGGATGACGCCACAGATAGAAATAAGTGGTCAGATTTGGGGAAAGATAATTAGCTGACTTGGGAGATGGTTCTGTTGAGGCATCAGGGGGAGATGGCCAGTAGGAGGTGGGAGGTGGACACAAGGCTTGGCACCCTGTGTAACAGTGATGATGAAAACTGTGGCAGTGAATGGAAGCATCCAGGGGAAAATATCAAAGAAATTTGGAGGGTCTCGGAGAACTGCTGCACTCTGGGGTCGGGGAGGGCACAGGAGCCAGTGGGGGGTGAGGGAAGCAGGGGCATTAGGAGTGTGGGAGCTCCAAAGTATGGGGAAAAAAGAATGCCCAGCAAGATGAGGTAGTCACCAGGTACCAACGGCTGGGGAGAGGTCAATGAGCAAAGGACATGGGCTTGGGCCATTGGGGGCCCTGGAGAAGAGAGTGACGGGGTCCGTGGCTCCCTTTAAAAGGGCTTATAGAGAGAAAGGACAGGAGGAAGGAGGGGCATCAGGTGTAAGCAACTTTCTAAAGACTATCTGTAAGAGAGGGGAGACACTGGATGGCAGCTACAAGAGCTGGAATCAAGAAAGCCTCTTCTGCCGAGGCGGGAACCTCTGGACCCTCAGTGCCCAGACTTCTAAAGTCTGGCTGATAAATGCCAACTCTGTGGGCAGAAAAGGAGCCAAAGGCAAGGGAGAAGCTGAAGATTTACTAGAGAAAGGCCCCTACAAAGGCTCCCTAAAAAGGAGCCCCAGGGGCAGAATCGGCTGAGCCTTCTGTGAGGAGGGGGAAGAGAAATGGGAAGATGGAGAAGGGGAGAGGGCTTCTGGCTTCTCAGAGAAGTCACCTCTGGGTGAGAGGGTCAGGGCAACTGGTCCTGAGGACCCCAAGGTGGGGCCCCATAGGGTCACAGTGAGGGACCTCCTCGGGCAGCAGCGGCCCCAACAAGTCTTCTGCCTCAGTCTTGGTGTCTTGGGCTGACCTGGCCAAATAGGTCAGAAGCTGTCTGGGGGCAACATGTGCCGAGGTTCTGGTGGCAGCTGGGGGCCGTGCATACTGGCTGTCCATGAGTCAGTGCTTTGAAAGGTTCGCTGACACTGGGTCCTGCCTTCACAAAGGAACCACATGTCTGTCCTAGAGAGGGAACATTCAGCTGGGAGACAGAAGTGATGGAACCCAACTCTGACATTTTTATTAGTACTGTGTACCTGGGGACTCCAAGACTCATGGAAATAATAACAGGACGTACCTCACAAGGAGGTCCATGTACTGCACACCTTAAAGTACTAATTTTCCATCATAATTAATAATTAGTATTAATTAATAATAATTACTACAATTACATCAAAGGGCCTGTTCTGTTCCCTGGCCTACCTGAGAAATGGAAGGATAGCAGGGCCAATAGCAACCCCACTGGAGCTGCTGGGCTCCATCTGGGATCCGGGCACAGGCTGGGGGCTAAGGGCCACTCATGGAGTTGGGAAGGGTGCCCTTCCCTGTCCCTAACTCCAGGACAGTCCCAGCATCTCGACAATGGAAACCCAGGGCTCCTCCACCCCTTCCTGCCCTAGGAGAGGTTCGAGACCCAGTGACAGTCCCTTCTAGCAGCCCTGCCACATCCCAGTGACCCTGACCTTGGCCCTCTGAACCCCACAAGAAGCAGGCTGAGGAAGGGCAGGGGAGCCATACTGGGGGAGAGGGGACAACAATCACTTCTATACAACTGCAAGGTGGGGGTATTTTTATTACATGAAACCAACATTGTGACCACATAATTCCACTTCCCATCTGGCTTTTACCATTTTCAAAAGGCATTACTGACATGGCCTCCACTGTGGGACAAGAAGAGCTGGCATTTGGGCAAAGAACCCATTTTAAGGATGAGGAAACTGAGGCTACAGGCTATATCTTATTTGCACATAGTTGTTCACATGCTTCCTTCCCATCGAGAACATGAGCTTCTTGAAGGAGGGGCCTGGGTTTTTAGCTTTCTTTGTCTGCCCAGTGCTCAGCAAATGCCTGCCATGAAAATAGGTGATTACCAATTGACTGATTTCTTGGAAGGAGCATTAGCCTCTCAGTGTCAGCAGACAGCTGAGTTCAAATGTGGCCTAGGAGCTTGGACCAGGGCTCAACCTTTGACCTCTGTGAATCTCACTTTCTCCATCCATAAATCAGCAGCAGAGACTAGAGTGTTTAACCCGGATCAGAAGATCAGATGAGGAGATAATGTATGTAAAGCATTTCAGAGGCCATAAGGTGTCCCATAAATGCCAGCTATTATTCTTCATTACTGTCATCTTTGATGGCATTGAGGAAGCATAGTGGAGAGAGCATGAGGAGGATCTGACTTCAAATCCAACACTTAACTCACGTGGCTGTGTGATTCTGCAAGTCACATAGCCTCTCAACCTCAGTAAAAGGAAGCACCTCAGTTCCAGAACTGTTGTGAGATTACAAGTGCTTTCCAAATCTGAAAGCACTACAGAAATGCTATTCTTTATTTATGAAGCTAGAATTATTTTGTATTTAGTGAGGATAAAGCAACTACCTGAATAAAATTATGATTATTATTCACCTCATTCTGCATGGAGTCCTGGGATGAGTTACTACCCTGCTATTTATTAGTCTTTTATATTTAATGTTCTCAGACTGCTTCGCCTGTGATTATTATGGTGGTGATTGTCATTTTTCAGTAGCAAGACCCAGGCCCGCTGCTATTGAGATGGCAACATCATGCTGTATTTTATGGATTCCATCCTGAGTCCAGGGTGAGGGGTTGCAGCCCTGGGATTACCATTCCGCTGCCATTCCCACCCACACTAAGGGCTCAATGAACTACCATCTCAAGCTGTGTCACAAAAATCCCACCTTCACACATCCTTAATCCCTCAGCTGGAAGGTCTCCATAATTCTATCAAGATATATCTATCATGGGCTTAATTTATGCTGAGTACTAAGGGGTACAAAATGGCAGTGCCTGCTCTCACAGGGCTTACAGTCCAATAAGCAATTTACAAATATGCAGGAAACCCAGGAGGTTGTATGACCCTGCCATTTTCATTTCAACTAAATTCATTCAACAAGCATTTATAAGGTATCTACTATGTCATGGGCACAATACTAAGGTTGGAAAATGAAAAAAAAAAAACTCCTGTTGTCAAGGAGATTCCATTCTATAGTGGGAGAGAATGAAAGGTGGACCGACAGCCACAGAGACAAAGGACTCTGTAAAAGGAGGTTGATTTATGTCCTAGATTTTAGGAGAATGGAAATTAAAAAGGTAAGAAGGAAGAAATAGCTAATATGATCCTACAGGCTTAAATTTTTAAAGAAAAATCAACTCCAGGGGCAAAAGATTTCCAAGAACAAAATTCTAGCAAACAAGAACCAATGAGAGTGGGGAAGGAAATCTGAAGATGCCCAAATAGCTGGTCCTGTAGGGAACACTTGAACCAGCTCTGATTTTGAAAGGATGAATCTTGAAAATAGAAATAAAGTCATAGAACTGATACCAAGAAGAGCATGGACCAGCCAGAATGGCATCAAAAAGGCCAAAAGCAGTAAAGAATTGTAAAAAGAGTAGATGCCTCTAGACAAATTATGATACACGAAGGTAACAATATTACTGTGTCACAAGAAACAATGAATATGAAGAATTCGGAGGAACCTGGGAAAACTTACGTGAACTGATACAGGTGAAGTAAGAACCAAAAAAAAAAAAATCAAATCTACAATGATTATAGCAATATAAACAAAAGGGGGGGGGGAATCACAAAAGGGAACTGAATGCTACATAATTGTAGTGACCAAGCTGAACCCAGTAGAAGAGAAAATAAAAGGCATTTCCTGCCTTCTTTGGAAAGTTGAGAGATGACGGTGGATGTGAAACATCACATTTCTCTAGAATCTCTTGATACAGTTTGGCTGACTTGCTCCCATCTATCCTTTGCTCCCTCTGTTTATTTTTTGGCTCTTGGTGGGGAGAGGAAAGGGATATATTTAGAAATTATGATGATGTAAAAAATATCTTTGTTTTATATGTAGAGGCAAGAAAAACAAGGAAAGCTGAAGGCCCCTGCCTGAGGAAGATGGAGAAAAAGATACCACTTATCTGGGGGGAAGCAAGCTAACTCAATTCCTCTTTTGCTTCGGTTTCCAACACTGCTATATGGCAGTTCAAAGTATTACTGTTTTGGGGACAAAAAAAACCTGAAACAAAGTGGGTAGTCATCAAAGGATACCTTGATATAGAGGCAGAGGCTCTGAGTTCAAATCCCATCTCTGCCACTTACTTGAGACTTTTAGCAAGTCATTTCACATATTACCTATAAAAAGAAAGGCTGGACTAGATGATGTTAAAATGCATTTCAGTTCTAAAACTATGTTATCTGAATATCTAACAACTGGGGAAGGGATGAACACACTGAATTTGGGGGAAACAGAATTTGGACTTGTTCTGAGCAGCCAAGAGTTTATAACTTCAAGTTTTAAGAGTTGCCTGCAGCCCTGAGATACTGGGAGACCGGCCCATGGAGATGTGTGAAAAGCAAGATCTGGACCCAGTTATTCCTGATGCTAAGATGAGCTCTCTCTCCACTAGGCCAGGCTGCCTATTTATGACTATTATGATGGAATATTACTGTACCACCAGAACCGGCAAGTCTGAGGTTTCAGAAAAATATGGAAAGAGCTGGGTAAACTGAGGCAGAGCAAAGCAAGACAAATGATATCCAAAATGTCTACAAATGTATAAATTGAAAGAATACTAAAAGGCAGCTGCACTCTGAGTAACTATAGAGAACAATCCTGGTCCCAGGGAACATTTCCTCATGTACTAAGTTCCTTTCAGGAGAGGAGTGGGGGGCTCAAGATACAAAATGATGCACACCCCATCAGATACAGGTGATAGCAGGTTTTGCTGAATTGTTTTTCTTTGTTACATAGGAGGGTTTCATCAAAGGAGTGGGGTATGTCTGGAAATTACTGTAATGTAAAAAACAAAAGGCCACAATAAAACTTATTTTTAAAAAACCCTTATGTGAAGAATAAATACATGGGGGCTTTTTAGCAGACTGAAAGTTTAATACAAGACAATAGGATGACAAAGCAGGCCAAATAGTTAATGAGATAGTGGGCTGAACTAATGGAAAGAGAATGTCTCCAATAAAGGAACTGATGGTCCCACTTTCTTGGCTTAGGGAAAGGGAAGGGAAAAGAATAAGCATTTATTAAGCCCTCGAGATGTGCCAGGCACTGTGCTAAGTGCTTTCTATGAATATTATCTCACTTGATCCACACACCAACTGGAGGAGGTAAGTACTACTGTACAGCTGAGGAAATGGAGGGAAGTACAGGTTAAGTGACTAGCTCAGAGTCACACAGCTATTAAGTGTCTGAGGCCAGATATGAATTCAGATCTTCCTGACTCCAGATCTAGCACTCTCTCCACTGCCCCACCACCTGGCTTGGTCAGATCAGATTTGGAGTTCTAAGGCCCATGTTTTGGGACAGAGACTGATAAGTTACAGATAAGTATCCAGAGGAAGACCCCTCGGATCTATTCCGCAAGATGACTGAATGAATCAGGGCAAAGTAACTTGCCCAAGATCTCATGGCTAGTCAGTGTCTGAGGCTACATTTGAACTCAGGTTTTGGGACTCCAGGCTTAGTGCTCTGTGCACTGGGTCAACTGTGCAGGGAAGCATCCTGAGGGAATGAGAAGAGCCAGACTTTGAGGCCTGATTCTAGACCTGGCCTTAGCACCTGATAGTTCTTAAGCAAATCTCGTCACCTATCTGGCAACTAACTTCCTTATTTGTAAAAATTACCTGGAACCTGAGGCCCCTCCACCCCAGAGTCCGCAGTCCAAGCAGTATTATCCATTCAGAACTTCCTCAAGGCAACACAGGTGAAGGGTAATGGACTAATGAAGGCTGGATGGGCTGGGGTCAGACCTTGTCTCAGGTACTTCCTGCAACATGACCCTGGGCTACCACTCCAAATCTCAGGGCTACACTTGGCCCGCAAGTTTCCCATCACTTGCCCTATGTGAGAAAGAGGAACAAATGTCCGTCGGGAGTTCCAGAGATAAATGCAATTACAGGTCTGGACAAAATAAGAACCAGGTGGAGCACTGGTGCTAAGATCAGGTTGGAAGGGCCACAAATGGCAGACGTGGAGAGTAGGGAAACACTTAAGGGCTTCCAAAGGCCTTCAAGGACCAGCAGGACCTGCAGGATCTATTCCCCTGTGATCCCTTATTACCCATAGCTGAGAGGGAGACCAGAGGCCATCCAGTCCAACCCCCTCCTTTTTTAAAGGAAAAAAAATTCCAGCGCGCATTTAAGTCACTGGTTTAAGGTCACCTGGGATATGAATCCAGTTCCTCCAATTCCAAAGCCAGGGCCTTTTTAAGGAATTCCAGGCAGAGGGAACAGGATGAGCAGATACGGGAGCAATGCTGCCTCACCAGACCAGAGGACCAGAGCAAATGTATCTGACTGGGGGAAAGAGGGAGGGAGCAGGGGCATGCTCTCCATCCCAACAGGAGCAGGATTAAGGGGCCTTTGACATAGAAATGGGGATCTTGGACTTTAGGCTGTTGGAGATCCAAACTTGGCCACAGACCGGGCAGCTGCTTTGTCCTCTCCAGGGCCAGCTTACCACCATGAGGCCCTGAGGAAAGATGAAGGAAGTGAGGGCTCACTTTCGATTCTGAAAAATGACCTCTCAAGGCACGTGCTGCCAGGCCATTCAGCTCCAATCTCAGACATCTGGTGGTTCTCTTCCACCAAATCCTTCTAAACTGTTGATAAGCCACCTTTTATCAGGACTCAAGAGACTGGGACAAAGGAGCCTGGGAAATGATCATTTGTTCTACTGGGTCCCTAAGGATCTAGATTCCAAATCTACCCCAAGAAAGATTTAGAGAGAGGACAGTCAAAGGAGCAGACCGAGCTACAGAAGACATGTGGTGGACCAGGAGCTGAACCTGGAAATAACTTGACTAGCTGTGGGTAAGCAACTTAACTGCTCCCATCCTCAGTTTTATCATCTGAAAACCAGTCATAATAATACTAGTCCTGCTCACCTCGTAAGTGTATATGGTGAGGAAAGTACCTGATAAATATCTAAGTCCACTGGAGAAGTGGGAGTTCTGGTCTAGAACATGCTGTTTTCCTATTCCCTACCACCTGCCTGTCCTTCCAGACTGGCTCCCCTGAGCCCTCCCAGATCACCTCATTTGATACTTATTTGTTTGTCCAATTAGACAATAAGTTTCCTGAGGGCAGGCAGGAACCTTGTTTCTTTTTCTTTCTCTCTCTTTTTTTTTTGAACCCCTGAAAGCTAGAAAGGCTTAGGCTATGGGCCTTGGCAAAAGATGGTACAAATGTCATTTAGAAGCCACCCATCCCTGACCAGAGAATCTCATCCATAGGCTGGCCACAGGGGGAATGAATTTTCCTGACTCTTGCAGTTCTTGAATACATTCCTATCTACAGAGGTTGAGATCTTATGTAAGGGAAGGGATACCCACACTAAGTCCCGAAGAACTCTGTTCTCAGGGACTTAGTACACAGGGCAAGAAAGTGTCTGCTGAATCTGGAAAGGGAATGGGCACCAGAACAGGCAAGGCAGAAGCTAAGCCCTAATGGTTTAGCTCGTCGATCCTTACCGGCCTGATGGACAGGAACTCCCCCCTGTCATAGCCTCAGAGCTTCTGTCCTGCCTTCAGCCAGACTTCCCAGAGCTGCCTGCTCTCCTGGCCTCCATTAGGGAAAGAGAGACCATCCCCTCTCCCTTCCATCCAGAACCGAACCTCCAAACATTCCCAAGCCTAGGATCTAGCTCTGCCTGAAAAGAACACAGAAAGAAAGCCCCAAATCTAGTCTCAGCTCTACCCATAATTCCTGGTTCTCCCACTAATTATGTAAAACCCGAGTTCAAGTCTTCCTATGCCAACTATGTGACTCTGGGAAAATCATTTTCCTTCTGAACCTCAGTTTTCTCAACTGTAAATTGGGCAGGGCCAAACTTTTACTGCAATCTCACCCATCACTGAAGATCCAGCAAGATGATGTGAAGAATTATGTACATCAGTGGAAAGTGAGCATGCTAGCCCAATGCAAATCTGGACAACTTGAGGATTGTCCCCAAGCCCAGCACTTATTACTGACCTCTCAGGATCAAGGCTAAACTGATCCTCTCTAAAAGCAGTGACCAAGGAGAGACCTAGATCCCCTAGGAGATACCCTGGTATTCATAAGACCTAAAATTTCTTTTTTTAAGACCCAAGTTTGTTCTTTGCATGCTCTCAGAATCAAACACATGTCCTGGAAGTACAAGAAAAAAAAAATAAAATTAGGTCCTATCCCAGGTAACTAACTTACAATCACAAAATCTCAAAGCTGGACAGGATCTTAGTGGCCCCTCAGTCCAACCATTCCTGACCAATAAGTCTTCTTTTATAGTGGGTGGTTTTGATCTTGGTATCAGGAAGAGCTGGGTTCAAATTCTGCTAGTTCTGGGACCTTGCACAGGTCAAGAATAATCCCACACCCCAATGGCTTCAGTTCCCTTACCTGTAAAATGTGGGAGGTTAGACTAGATAGCCCAGAGCTATCTCCTTGCCACACCTGGACACACACCAAGATTCTGGTGACTTTGTGAATTAGTCACATCTCTTCAAAGCCTATGATATCTCTGAGACTCAATTTCTTCATCCGTAAAACGGGATAACAATCTCCTAGGGCTGTTTTGGGGCTCAAATAACAATGTTTAAAGTGTTCTGTGTACCTTCAAATAATCTAGAAATTATTGTACCCAGACATCTAGCCTCTCTGTAAAGACTGCTAGTGTGGGGGAAACCTAGGGAATTTGTCATTAAATGAAGTCACCCATCGCTTCTAATTCTGAGGTCAAAAACATATCTAATCCTTGTTTCCCATAACACTCCATAAACCAATGAAAGACATATCATGCTATCCCTAAATTTCTCCCTAATCCTGCACCCCTTTTTAAATTGTGAAAAGAAGAAAGGCTTCATCTTTTAGAAAAATGAATCAACCAGGAAAGGGAGACTAAGGTCTGTGCCAGGCCAGCTGGTCAGTCATGAGTTGGACAAACAGGATTCATATCCTGCATCTGACATTACCTATGTCACTGACCTTCATGAAAATCAGTCATCCTTCCAGTGTTTTGATTCCTCCTCAGCTAAATCAGGGATGTTAGATAGGGTGACCTCTGAGATCCATCAACCCTAGAGGCAGCTGATGATGAAATGGATAGAGCCCCAGGACTGGAGTTAGGAAGACCCAAGTTTAATCCAGCCTCAAACCTTTACTATGTGGGAACCCCCAGGGAGAGACTTAATCTTTCCAGCTGCCTTAATTTTCTTATCTCTAAGAATGAAGTTGATAACAACACCTATCTCTAAACCATGTAGTGAAGATCAATATTTGTGAAACTCTTAGCAGAGTGCCTGGCACACAGCAGATGCTTAATAAATGCTTATTTCCTTCTGAAGTTTATAACCTCCTAGAACAAAATTCATTGTCCAATTAACCTTGGCCTTCTGGGCCTACCAAGCTTCCTTCTGCCAGAGGCAAGAACCAACTCTGGCTTCAGAGGATGGGGTAGGAAACAAATACTAGGCTGTTACAGGCTCTCAGTTCTCACTGCTGAATCTATCCCATTACCTCCATGAAGATGTGATCCAGAAGCATTGCAAGACATACAAAAACCCCATATAAAGACATACATCAATCCTACATACATCCCCAGATGGTTCCAATCCAGAACCACCTGTCCAATCCTCCCCAGTCAGAAATGTTCCTCTGCCTGCACTCCTTGCTTAGAACAGTACCTCCTTAACAAACAAGGCATTCTAGGAATGGCCCAGGAACCCCATAAGATACAATCCTGTTCAGCAGTGATAACGAAGAATAAAGGGAGTGGGGTCAAAGACGTTTCATATGACTGATTATAAAACTAGAAGAGACCTGAGAGGACATAGGGTCCATCCCCTCATTTTACTTACAGATAGGGAAACTGAGGCTGGGAGAGGTGAAGGAATTTGCCCAGGGCAATTCAGTGACAAAGAAGATTAAGAAAGGATGCATTAGAGGGTCCCAGAGCTTGTGGGCTTGGGAGGAGAGGCAGAATGGTTTAGTAAAAGTGTTGCAGGAGGTGATAAAGGAATTGAAAAGCTATCCTAGGACTTCTTAGCTCAAATAGATGTGTTACCAAGTCTTCTTGCCTCCCTTGAAAATGACCTGCATTTAAGTTCCTCTAGCTCTCCTACCTCATTCTCAGAAATAATTTTTTTCATCTCCCCCTCCCCAAAAGAGAGCAGCCATTCCTGTGCTGCCCCCAAGTTGCTTCCAACAATTTCTCAAAGTACTTCTGGGATCCCAAAACACTTAGTCACAGATTTGGAGGACGGCAGAACTGGTTGGAACCTTAGGAGACCTAAATCCAGTCCAGGCATCGCATAGAGGAGGAAACTGAGTCTGGGAGAGGGAAAAGAAATTCTATCTGGCCCAGGTTAGTGCCCTGCTAGGATCCCCATAACTGCTGCTGGAAAGGATGCAGGAACCCCATAGGAAGCAAACATGTCTCTATCCTAAGTGGCTCCAGGCTGCTCACAGTCCATACGTTCAGACTCTAGGAGAGATGGTGCCAGGGAAGCAGGGCAGGCACCACTAGGTGCCCAAGAGACTGAGCCAGGGGCAACCTCTCCATCCTAAAACCCTTCCCCTAGCTCCTTCACAGCTTCCCCCGCCATCCCCACTCTAGAAATGACATATGGGGAGGGGGCATTTCCTCCTTAACAGCGCCTCCCCGCTCCCCCCAAACGCCCTCGTCCCCAGGCACCCCCTCCAGAGGAGCAGCCCCTTCTTTTCGAATCCACTTCCCCACTAAAAAAAAAAAAACCCGCTAAGAAGCAAATCCACCCACTCGGGTCTCCTTCCATTCTAGCTTTTTATCCCACCCACCCCCTCCGGGAAAAAATTTTTAGAGCCCCCAAAGACCCCCAAAGCCCCAAACCCCAAACTTTGGGTCCGAGTTAACTTTACCCCCGCGGCGGGCAGCCGGGCCCCGATCTCGGGGCTGTTTCCTTTTTTCTCTTTCAAGTGCGATTACATTGTGTCTCAAGCCCCGCGAGGCTCCTGCACACACGGCCCAAAAGTGCCAAAGAAAAGCAAAAAAAAGCCGTGGCTTTGGGGGGCCCCCTTCGCCTCCAGCCGCCTCTCCCACATTCTCAGACAGTTTTATTAAAATTTTCAGACAAAAGAAAAACAAAAATGGCAGCCTGGCTTATTTTTAAAACAGGACAGGGACGCCATATTCTGCAGATCTGCAAAAAAAGGCAGAAATCCGGCGCTGGCCACCCAGCCGGCGCGGCGGCCCCGGCGCGAGCCCCGCTCCATTTGCAATCAGTTTATTTGCATTAAGCCCCATGAATCATTGTTTACCGGAGAATTGCGAGCAGGTTTGAATAGCCCGGCTTTTAAAAAAAAAAAAAAAAAAAAAAAAAAAAAAAAAAGATCCCAAGACACTTCCTCCCCCCCGCGAGCCAGAGAGCCGAGAGCTGCAGCCGCCGGCCAGGGCCGGGGCCGGGACTGGCGCTGGGGCTACTATCGTTGCTGTGACCGCCGCCGCCCGGGCTACCGGGGATGGTGGCC
>JAJPUD010022174.1:9965-21866 GCA_023553655.1 Myrmecobius fasciatus | reverse complement strand
TCATTATACACAGCAACAAGACTATACAATGATCAATTTTGATGGACGTTCTCTTCAACAATGATTTGATTCAAACCAGTTCCTATTGTTCAGCAATGAACCTAGTCATATACATTCAGAGAGAGGCCTGTGGGAACTGAGTATGGACCACAACACAGCATTTTAACAGTTTCTGTGAATATTTCCATGCATTTTGTTTTCAATCTTAGGTTGTTTTTTCTTCTTCTCTTTCTAGATCTGATGTTTCTTGTGCAGTAAGATAACTGTATAGATTTGTATGCATGTATTGTATTTGTCATATAATTTATCCTATTTAGCATGTATCAAATTACCTGACCTCTAGGGGTGGGGGTGGGGGGAAGGAGGGGAAAAGCTTAGGGAAAAAAGTTTTTGCAAAGGTCAATGTAGAAAAATCACTCATATATTTTGTAAATAAAAAAGCTTTATAAAATTTTTTTCAAATTTCCTTCCAAATGACTTTAAAATAATAGCTCTAAATGAATTAAAAAGCAAAACCAACTAACAAAACATTTGAAATAATTCTCAAGCCTTAATCAATTTAAAAGTTCAGCAGGAAATGTCTGTCTCACTGGGATCATAGTAAAATGCAAGCTAGCATAGGCAAAGCTTGAAAAGTCAGCAATAGACTTTGGGGCAAAGCAGCAACAGGTATTTGGGCAACTAAATCTGCAGAGGTGGCTACTGGAACTTCAATAACCAGTGGTAAGTAGGTCAGACTATAGTTCAGAAGGAGATTATAGGTTTTTTCTTTTGTTTTGTTTTGTTTTGTTTTTCTGACACAAGGAGCAAAACTTTTGAATTACCCATACACAGTTCCAAGTCACAGTCACAAGGCCAGGAGGACAACTTGCACACTTGAGAATTTGGATGTGGGAGAGCTGTTCTAGATCACACTTCTAGAAATGAAAACAGTCCTTATAGTCATTTACAGACCAGTGCACAGGACAGAAGATCAGTAAAACATCTCTTCTTAGACCTTATTACTATGGATGAACAGAAAACGAAGAGTTATCAAGAACTAGCTCTGAAAATAACAACACACACACACACAAACATACACATATGAACAACAACAACCGCCACAACCATAACAATAACAATAACAAAAATCTAAAGCTTGGGAGATAACCCAATAGAAAATTAAAATTCAAGAACTAGTCTGAAAAAATGAGCAAACAGCAACAACAAAAAAACTTAATCAGAGAAAGTTACCATGACAACAGGAGAGGATCAAAATACAAAGTTAGAAAATTCAGCAGACACATCAAAAGCATCAAATTTAATATATATATATAATATTGTATCAAGCCCTAAAAGAATTCTCAGAAGAGGACAAAAAGAATTGTTAAAATCAAGTAAGAGACATATAGGGAAAATTGGAAAATGAAATGAGGGTAGTGCAAAAAATATATAAAAATGAGTCAAACTCTTTTTTTAAAAAATAATAATGTTGGGGCAGCTAGGTGGCACAGTGGATAGAGCACCAACCCTGAGTTGATGTAAGTAAGTAGTAAGCAGAAAAGATCAGAAGCAGCAAGAGGTAAAATCACATATTGTTAAGTCACAGATGAGATAATGCAATCCTGCAGTTTCTACACTAAAAGCTCAGAGGACTCAGAATATGATATTCTAGAGGAAAAAGGAACTAGGATTGAAAACAACAATTGAATACCTAGCATAACTGATTAATATTTCAGGAGAAAATTAAGCATCAATGAAATAGAGGACTTTCAAACATTCCTGATGAAAATTCAACATTTAAAAGCAAGATTCAAGAGAAGCTTATTGAGTTTGTGTGGGGTACAGAGAATCCTAATCAAATTGACTACTTGGAGACTTCTCAAAGTGAAGGTAAATGGTTTATTAGAATCTCATGAAAAGCAGGCAGTCCCCCCTTCCTGGACAGTAAAGAATGAAGAGTGCCCACTAGGAGCTGAGAAACATAGGTTAGACAAGCACTGCCCAACCACTTCCCCCCAACCCCCTTATGCAAAGCTTTTATCTTGATTGGCTCTTGCAATTACTTTCCCCTATATTGTAGGTGGAATGATTATGGGTTGACTAAAAATGAGATAATGCAAGCAAAAGTTTCATTCTTCTAAAGTTAGATGATTTCTAGGAAGCTGAAACTTAGCCCTTAAAACTGAGGCCCAAGGCTTTCTAGGAAATAGAAACTTAGGCCTCGAGACTGAGGCCCAAGGCATCACATACTTTATCAGATAGTCTATGAGAAACCACAATAAGCATTCTACAGAAGGTTAACAAGAAAGAGAAATCATAAAGGATCCAATAAAGTGAAACTGTTTATATTCTTTTTTATAGTTTAAATTGAGTTTATTGAATTTAAATGTATGGAATTATGTTGAAATATAGTTTTTAAAGCTTTTTATTTTCAAAAGATATGCATAGATAGTTTTTAACATTCACTTTTGCAAAAACCTTGTGTTTCAAATAATTTTTCTCCCTCACTTCCCCCAGTCCTCTACCTTAGATGGAAAGTAATACTACATATTTTAAACATGTGCAATTCTTCTATACATACTTCCTCAAATATCTTTGTTATTTTTATTTATTTATTTTAATATACTATGCTTTATGAATCCTGTTGGAAGAGAAAAATCAGAGCAATAGAGGAAAAACAGCAAAAAAGAAGCGAACACAGCATGTTAATATACATTAGTCTCCTTATTTCTTTTTTCTGGGTGCAGATGGTATTTACTGTTCAAAGTCTATTGGGATTGCATTGGATCACTAAACAACTGGGAAGAAAAAAGTCTTTCATAGTTGATAATCACATATTCTTGCAGTTATTATATACAATATATTATTGATTCTGCTTATTTAGCTCAGCATCATTTCATGGAAATCTTACTAGGCCTTCCTAAAATCAACTTGTTCATCATTTTTATAGGAAAAAAAATATTCCTCTACCTTCATATACCACAATTTGTTCAGCCATTACCCAATTGATGGGCATCTACTCATTTTCAAATTCTTTGCTACCACAAAAAGAACTGTTACAAACATTTTTGTACATGTGTGTACATTTCACAACTCGCCAGTAATATATTAGTATCTAAGTTTTTCCACACTCCCTTCAACATTTGTCATTATCTTTTCTTGTCATCTAAGCCAATCTGAGAGGTTGAGATAATTTCCACAATCATCATGCTGTGGAAGAAAAATCAGATCAAAAAGGAAAAAAAATGAGAAAGAAAACAAAATGCAAGCAAATAACAACAAAAAAATGAAAATACTACGTTGTGATCTGCACTCAGTTTCCCCAATCCTCTCTCTCGGTGCAGATGATTCTCTCCATCATGAGGCCATTAGAACTGACCTGATTCACCTCACTGTTGAAAAGAGCCATGTGCATCAGAGTATATTATCATATAATCTTCTTTTTGCTGTGTAAGATGCTCTTTTGGTTCTACTCACTTTACTTAGTATCACTTCATGTAAGTCTCCAGGCCTTTCTGAAATCATCTTGCCAATCATTTCTTATAGAAAAATAATATTCCATAACATTCATGTATCAAAGCTTTTTGCAGCCATTGTCCAAGTGATAATCATCCACTCAAAGCTGTTTATATTGCTATATGAGAAGATAAGTGTAACCCTTAAGAATTTTATAATTTTTAGGCCAGTTATTTAGGAAGAGGGAATGGATATGAGCTGACTATAATAATAATAATAACAAATTAATTAATTTATGTTGACAAAGAAAGAAGCTTTTGGAGGAGGGTGAAAGGGAGAAATGAAACGGGTTAAATTTTCTAGAATTAAAGAGTAACAAGCAAACAATTACAGTGAAGCAGAAGATTAGGGTGGCAGCCTACAACACTTAGCTTTATTCCAATAACAATGGGCTCAAAGGGGAAATAACAGAAATACTCAGTTGGGTACAGAAATTTATCTTATCCTCCAGACAAGTAAGAGCATAAAGGTGGATGGTGATGGTAGGAAATGATTATTGGGGAAGATTATGCTCAGAAACAAACTGCTTTTGAGGAGGAAAAGAATAAACAGAGATGGAAAAGGTTAAAGAAAGAAAAAATGGGACTCAGGAAGTAGTAGTCATAACTGAAAAGGTTAAAATAAGCTTCTCTGATAAAAGTTACATTTTTTCAAATACTTATAGAACTGAGTCAAATTTAAAAGTTGCTACCCAATCGGTAAATAATCATAGTATGTGAATAAGTAGTTTTCATAGAAATCAAGTATTTATAGTAATGCAAATTTTTTTTCTAAATCATTATTGGTTAGAGAAATACAAATTAAAGCAGCTCTGAGTGACTAGTTTACACCTGTCATATTGGCTAAGATGACAGAAAAGGAAAATGATAAATTCTGGAGAGGAAAGTGCATAATAGGGACACTTGCATGATTTGTGAACTGATTGCAACATTATGGAAAACAATGCCACCACTAGGTCTATCCCCAAAAAAGTCATCCAAAAGGGAAAAAAAATCAACACGTAGAAAAATATTTTTGCAGTTCTTTTTTGTAGTCACAAAGAATCTAAAATTGTTGAGATGTCCATCAATTGAGGGATGGCTGATGAAATTGTTATATGTGAATTCAATGGAATACTATTGCTTTACCAGAAATGATAAGCAGACAGATTTCATTAAAAAAATCTGGAAAGACATATGAACTGATATAAAATGAAGTGAACTGATATAAAATGAAGTGAACAGAACGTGGAGTACTGTGTATACAGTATCAGCACCATTGTGTGATGATTAATAGTAAATGATTTAGCTATTCTCAGTAATACCATGACAAAAGACAATTTGGAAGGACTTGAGATGAATACATTATCCACCTCCAGAGAAAGAACTGATGAAATCTGAATACAGACTGGAGCATTCTTTTTAAAATTCTCTCTCTCTCTCTCTCTCTCTCTCTCTCTCTCTCTCTCTCTTTCTCTTTCAACATGACTAATATGGAAATTTGTTTTGAATGATTGTACATGGAAGAGCTATATCAAATTGCTTGCCTTCTCAATGAGGGGGGTAAAGAATAGAAGCTGAAAGCCAAAGAATTTGGAACTCAAAATTTTAGTAGATGAATGTTAAAATTTTTATTTTACATGGAAAATATACTAAAATGATAATTATTTATTCTGTAACTAAACTTAGTCCACTGCATAAGGAGCTGACTTTGGATAATACAAAAGATTTAAAACAAGACAATCTTATTCCAGTCAATGTTTTGAGAGAAATTATTCTTTTCTTATATAATTAGCCAATTATAAAATTAAGATCCAAGTGTTTTCTCATCTGTTTCTTTATTGAGATACAGCTCTTGTGAAAAGTCAACCTCTGAAAGACATAGCTAATTGAGATTATTCTTAGTCCTCAGGGAACATGATGTTTAATCTTGGGCCAGATCCCACTCACCTAGGAAATCTGTTTAGAGTCAACAGAAAATAGTCTAGGCAAATTCTTACCCCAAAAGAAATGAATCTCTGCCTTTGTACTTTTCCATTAGAGTTTTGTGTAACTAGTTTATCAAGAAGAAAAGTAACCACAGTTGTTTTGATGGAGATAGTTATCCCTGTCTGGATTGCTGGAGGTAAATTTCATGATAGAACCACATTATAAACAGGAGGATCTGAAGATTTCTAGCCCACCTCCTCATTATTTATTCACCTAGCAGGGTTCATTTTCACTTGTCAGGCTCATTCCCCTTTATGCAAAATATATAGGACTTTCAGTCTCCATTGTGGATCTTTCTTTATTGAGAGAAATCACTATTCATCAATTTATTGACTATTTATTAGCTAGCCTAATTAATGAATTATTACCATAAATTCTGTCATAAATTTATTCACTATAGTTCTTCCATCTGAGCTACGGTGACAAGGTGATATAATGAGTAGAAATGGGGCTAACCTGAATTCAAGATATTACTTGACACTCATTAATTTTGTCATCTTAAGAAAGTTATTTGCCCATCAGTATTATGTAATTTAGAGGCTTATAGATATTGACAACCTGTTAGTGTTAACTAAACTAATAAAATCATAGGCACAGCCCCAAATCTCTTCCTTATCTGAGAGATAAGTGGCTCAGGTTTCACTATCCTCATTTTAAAGATGTAAAAATAAAAATTCAGAAGAGTAAATTTATTTTGCCAGACTCACTATGACAATAACTGATTGTTTTCTTATTCCACATTTATATTTAAGATCATTCCGTACTGTTTTCCTAGCTGTTGTTTCTTTTCTATTAACTTTGTTCGGTGCTTCTATATTCTAGCCATTTAATTGTCATAATTGCTTTCCTCTGAATCTTCTCCACTGTCTCAGAATCTTCCAAAAATGCATAGGTTTTACATGCAAAAACATTTATAGTAGTTTTTTTTCTTTGGGTAAAGAACTGGAAATTGATGAGATGCCCATCAATTGGGCAGTAGTTGAATTAATTTCAGTGTATGATTATGATGGATTATTTTTCTGTAATTCTGTGATGAGCAGAATGCTCTCAGAAAAACCCAGAGTCCTCCATGAACTCAAGCAATGTGAAATGTACTGTGTACAAATATGAGATGATCAGCTGTGTATGATTTGGCTATTCTAAGCAATACAATGATCGAAGACTATTACAAAGGACTTATGAAAAGAATTGCTATCCATACCCAGAGAAAGAACTGTTTGTTTCTGAATACAGCATACTTTTTTTTAACTTGGTTTTTCTTAAAGATTATTTTTTTTTTGTTTTTTGGAAGAGATCTATATTTTCTTTTATGATCGGACTTTTATGGAAATGTTTTGTAAAGCTTCACATGTGTCTTCTTTATGGGTACTGGGGATGGGTAATAAGGTATAGAAGCAAAGTTGTGAAAACAAATGTAACAAGAAAAGTTTTGCATGTAACTGAGAAAAATAAGATATTAAGTAAATGAAAAAAAAAACTTTAGAAAAAGCATTGTACTCTCTCTTCAATGGCTAATGTCATTACCTTGAAAGCTAATCACTGTACCTGAAAGAGTTACATTTGATGGTAGACTTTAGCAAAATTCTGGATGCAAAGCTACTTTTCCATATTTTTAAAAAATTCTGTATAAACCTTTATTCAAACCATTTAATTCAACTCTCCAATATGTTTCAATGTCTTCAGGCCATCACTCTGGCTGAACATTATTACTAGAAAAGATATGACTAAAAATTGTAAAGATGAAAAATATGTGGAAATATTGTTATCTATTTCAGGAGAGGGAGGATACTTGACTTGCCTGAAAATCACAGATTCATAAAAATATCAAATTAATAATATTTGTATTAGTGCCATAAAAATAGTCAATTAAGCATTCATAAGGCAGTTCGCATGTACACATGACTTTGTTAAGCACAGAAGATATTAAGATAAAGGTGAAATTGAGCTCATGATCATAAGAGGTTTATCTTCTGAAAGGGGAGACTGCTTTTACACATAAACCACGAATAGCTTTGAGTACTGAAGAAAGAATTCCTTTTTAACAGTTGTGTCAAATTCAAATAGAAACAGAAATCATTAAACTGTACCTAAGGAACCCTGTAGGTTACAGATTGAGATTAACATTTTCTTTTTACATTTTACAATTTTATTAAATATTTTCCAATTACATTTTATTTTGGTTATGGTTATTTTTAAACCACTGCTGTAAGATAGTTTTTAATTTTTCAAGGAAATTATGATTTTCAGAAGGTGAGAATAGAGTTAGAGAACATTATTAGGATTAGCATCAACCACTACAAAGCTAGACCTGGAATATGATGTGTGAGGAACATAAATAAGGTGAGCAAAGTGTGTGTGGAAAATAACCTCTATGAAGATTAGTAATTTAAGAAGTACTTCTTCACAGTACTTGTGAAGAACTTTAAATGTCAAATAGAACAGTCTATTGTATATCCTAGAAGTAATAGTTCAGCTTTGGAGTATGTTCAGGTGTTGTATTGAGGAAGATATTGTAATTGGATTTGCATGGGCAGGAAGGTGGGGATGTGGAGGAAATAATTTGGTAGGTGAGTGGATCATAAATTAGAGAAGAGAAGAGACTTAAAACTGGGCGATCAAATAGGATCCTATATTACAGGAATGAGATGATGAAATTTAAACTGGAATTCTGGCTAAATGGGGAGAAATGAATAGAAAAGATAAATTTTGTGTACCCAAAAGTGGTAGGACTGGGCAATTCTCCATATTTGTGAAATGAGTGAGAGTGAGGAGATAAAAATACTACATTTTTCAAATCTGTTGGCTGGAAAGGTCCTTAAGAGTATTAGGAGATTTGAAAGAAGGGTAGATTTGGAGAAAATATAATAAGTTAATCCTTTTAGGCTTTTTTTTTTCCAAATAAGAATTTTCTTTAACTTGATTCAAAAAAACTTTTGTGAGAACTTCCAGGACCCTAGAATGCTGATGGGAAAGATATATTAGGAACAATTAATACATTTTAGTGTTCATTAAATGACAAGATAAATGACACCTTTTACAAAATTTAGATATACTAACATAAAACTTTAAGGCATAATATGGTATAGAAATTGTCTAAGCCAATCCCCTTATTTTACAGATGAATAAACTGAGATCCAGAGCAACTGACCCAAAGCAGAGGATGATATGAGTAGAAGATCTGGACTTTCTCTTGGGTCATCTGACTACAAATATGATGCTTATTTTACTGGATTTAAACTGTTCAAATGATTTTCTGTTTTCATATGACGAGACTGAAGCACACAGTGAATTGAATGGAACAATCAGAGACTTAAGCTTTAAATAAGCAACCAGTCACAATGCTGCAGTATTCTTCATGCTTTATTTCTAAATTTCCAATGAATTCCTTATTGGATCTTGCTTGGATAGTGACTCCTTCATTGCTAGTCCTTATGCCTATTCCCACAGCACTAGGGCATCTCATTTTGTATGTAATGAAGCAAGCAAGAATGAATAATGGCATTTTAAACTTCCCTTTTGTCTGAAACATTACATTTTAGTTAAGTGATTCCACCAATCTGAATGTGATTTTTCATTTGCCTAATCACCATATTCACATTCTCTATTTACTGTTTCATTGCCTGCTTCTGGCAGTGTCATTTGCTTTAATCATTTCCTTTATATCCAGTACATTGGGGAAATATGTAGAAACAATCCTAATGTTTCACCTTTGTCAACATATATGTTTAAATAACAATTCTCTTTCTTTTCACTTACATTTTCTCTCCCACATACTTTTCCACCACTTTTCTGTATTCATTGGGTTAACATTAGGATAATTTGCCAACTTTGATACTTCTTTTTGGAGTCCAAGGGAAATAAAGTGTTGCAATTGAGAAGGATGATGTGGAAGAGAATCTCAGCATTAAAATAGTCCTTTGGGGTCAACGAGTCCAACAGCTATGTTAAGTATGAATTATCTCTAATCCACAAAAAGTATTCATCCAGCTTTTGCTTGATTACTTCCAATGTAATGAATTCACTGCTAATTCTATTTCTGGGTGGAATCCTTATACTGAGTCAAAATCTACCTTATACCTATATAATTTGTATATCTGCACTCTACAGCCAGGCAGAATGATTTTAATATTTCATGCTTCTAGTACTTTAAAAAATGTAATCTATATACCTGGAAAGTCTGCTTTTTAAACTACACTTTTAAATCACTATTCATGTAGACTGGGCTCTTTATTCATCTTCCAAATGTACTTCAACTAGTCAATGAAATATGTCCCATTACTTGCATAGCACTATCATTGTAATAATGATAGTTAAAGTTGTTAAGATTGTTTCAAGGGGTAGAGCAAAAATGTCAGAGTAAAGCCAGGAAGCTGCTTAAGCTCTCCCAGTTTCATTCCAAATTTTTAAATAGTTTCTAATGGAATGAAACCACTCTCTAGATCAAAACAGGATGGATGGACTTCAAGAAGGATCACTCTCACTGGGATGAAAGGGATGTTCAGCCCAGCACAGGAAGTCTGGGAAAGGCAGTGAAAGGCTATTATGTGTAGAAGATAAGACACTAAATTCCTTGGTCTTGATTCAGCATTGTAGCAAACCAGTGGGGCAGCATATAGTAATTACTCAGAAAGCAATTTCTTAGAAACCAGACTGTTTCCTGGAAAGAACAGGTAAAGCACCAAAACATAAAGGACCCTTATGCTCAAAGTCAGGACTCAGGTTTGCACAGGAACCGTGGGACAGCTTTTTGCCTCAGGAGCAGAGCCTGACCAGAAAAATGAAGTCAGTTCCTTAAAATTACAATTGGCCAAATGCAAAAAAAAAAAAAAAAAAGACTGAAGAAAAAAACAGATCAGGATTGCTACCACTGCCTTTTTTTTTAACTTCACATAATAAATTCTGCTCCAGCTTTTTCCCTTTACTCTGCATGTATCACTCTACTTTAAATGTGTTTCTTGCAAACAGCATATTGTAGGATTTTGGCTTTTAATCTAGTCTGCTATCTGCTTCCATTTTATGGGAGAGTTGCTTCCATTTTATGGGAGAGTTCCTCCCATTCATGAGAGTTCACACTTAAAATGACTAATTATGTATGTTCTACAATCTTATGTATCCCAAGTTATGCTTTTCTCTTTCCTTTTTCCCTTCCCTCCTCCCCAGTATTTTACTTCTGACCACAACCTTCCTCACACAGCCCTCCTGTTTTAGGACCTCTCCCCATTTCTTACACCTTTCCCCTACAATTTCTGTTTTCCCTTCTATTAGCCTCCCCTTTCCTTTCCCTTTTCCTCTCCCACTTTCCTACAAGGTGAGATGAGTTTCTCTATGAAACCCAATATGTCTGATATTCTCTCTTTGAGCCAAATAATGATGAGAGTAAGATTTATGCAATGCTCACCCCCCTCCTTTCTTTCCTTCAATTATGATAGATCTTCTTTGCCTCTTCATGAGAAGTAAGTACTCTCATTTTATCTCCATTTTCTTCTTTTTCCAGTACAATCCCCTTTCTACCTTTTATTATTTTTTATATTATCATAATAAAATCAAATTATACCTGTACTCTCTAATCATACACATAACAGAAATATAGTTCTCAATAGTTCTTTCTTTTTTACTTTTTTATGCTTCTCTCGAGTTCTGTATTTTGAGATCAGATTTTTTGGTCAGTTCAGGTCTTTTCATCAGACATAGATGAAACTCACCTGTATCATTGAATGCCCATCTTCTTCCCTGAAAGATAATGCTCATTTTAGCTAGATAGCTTATTCTTATCTGTAATCCAAGTTCCTTTGCCTTTCAGAAATATCTTGCTAAAGGGTACCATAGATAATGAAGCAATATCAATACTAATCATATAGGCACCAAGTGATATAGCATTCAAATTCCTAGAGGAGAAGTTAAAAGAGCTGCAAGAAGAAATACACAGCAAAACTATATTAGTCAGGGATCTCAACCTTGCTCTCTCAGAGAGATAAATTGAACCACAAAATAAATAAGAAAGATGTTAAGGAAGTAAACAGAATTTGAGAAGAGTTAGGTATGATAGATTTTTGGAGAAAATTGAATGGAGACACAAAGGAGTATACTTTTTTCTTGGCAGTTCATGGAACCTATACAAAAATTGACCATATATTAGGACATTAAAAACCTCAAAATCAAAAGCAGAAAGGCAGAAATATTAAATGTATTTTTTTCAGATTTGCAATAAAAATCACATGCAATAAAAGGCCAGGGGTAAACAAAAATATTAATTGGAAACTAAATAATCTAATCCTTAAAAATGAATGAGAGAAACAACAAATCATACACAATCAATAACTTTATCAAAGAACATGGCAATAATTGAGACAACATAACAGAATTTGGGATGCAGCCAAAGCAATTAAAAATGTTTTCTGGTTGTTTACTTACATAAAATAGAAAATGAGAAGAACAA
>JAJPUD010022173.1:0-18142 GCA_023553655.1 Myrmecobius fasciatus | reverse complement strand
AGAGAGAGAGAGAGAGAGAGAGAGATAACACACGCAGAGAGAATGACAGAGACAGAGAGGCAGAGACAGAGAATAGAGAGAAAGAGAGATAGAGAGAGAGAGGGAGAGAGATAGAGACAGAGACAGAGAGGGAAAAAACACCATTTCCCAAATCATAAATGGTCAAAAGATAGGAAGAGGCAGGTAGGTGGCCTAATGAATAGAGGGTTGAATATGGAGTCAGTTAAACTTCAGTTCAAATCTTACCTTAGACATTTACTATCATGGTGAACCTGGTCAGCTATTTAACTTTTGCTTGTTCTAATTCACTGGAGAAGAAAATGCCAAATCATTCCAGTATCTTTGTTGCAAAACTGCATGGACATTATTGATGTGCTGTGGTTCACAGGCTATCACAAGGATATGAACAGGCATTTTTCAGAATAAAAATTCAAAGTTATCATAATTGATTAGAGAAATGCATGCTAAAAACAATTCTGATGTTTATCAAAAATGATAAATTCTAAAAGGTATAAGGGAGAAAATAGGTTCATTAATGAACTACTGGTGGAATAATGAACTGGTCCAACCATTCTGGAGAACAAATTAGGACTATATCCAGAGAGATATAAAGTTATGTATACCCTTTTCCTTAACAATATCATAACTAGATCTATATCTCAAAGAGCCCAAAGGAAAATGAAAAGACCTATATATATTAAATATTTATAGCAATTCTTTTTGTGATGGCAAAATGTTGGAATTAATGGTCATCAATCAGAGAATGGTTGAACAAACTGGCATACTTTGTGATGAAGTACTATGGTGCTATAAGAAATTATGGGGGGAGGGGAGGGAAGTACAGAAAAACATAGTAATACCTATATGAACCAAGGCAAAATGAAGAATGCAGAGATCATTATGCAATGTTGTAAGGATAATTAACTGTGAAAGATTTCATATTACAACTGTCAGATATTGGTACTTTGCTACCAATAACAACTGAATCAGTTCTATTTCTGGTGACCTCTATCTCTGATATGAAATCTTCCCCTCCTATCTACCATTAATACTCCAGAGACACTTTCAGGCATTATGACCATTTAGTTTCAACCACTAATGGGAACATAAATGGGGCCTGATAATTTTTTAAACTCATAAAGGCCTTAGAACATGTACTTCTTATAATGTGTGTTCTTTAGAGATCAAGAAGAAACATGAATAAAAGAGGCAGAGGTGTCCAGAGATTTAGGCACAAGTTTATAGTTATGAGCCCCATCATTAGATATCACGTGTGCAGCATCATCATAACACAGGCTAGATAAAGACATTGTCTTTCATCGCTCCTCAGCAGAGTTATATCTTATTATGTGGAAAACCAAAGCAAAAGAGCTTGTTTAAAAATAAAACATCCTGCTCTCACCTTCTGAGGTTATAGGGTAGTAGATGACCAAGAGGTATTGAGGGTTTACAACATTATATTAAAATAATAAGTTCTTTCATCAATAGCCTTGACATGGCTATAAACACAAGAAGGGCAAATGTAAGTCTTCTTCATTATCTTGGTTTAAAAATTTTTAATTCATTTTGAACCTAAATACAAAACAATAAAAGAAAAAACATTCCATATGCATAGAACATAAAAAGGAGAGTTCAATATAAAGCAAATTTCCATTTCAAACTGTTAACTTCTTTAAAAACTTGTATAATACACATTGTTTTCAAAGCTACCCAGATTTTTTGTGCTTCCTTCTTTTTTTCTATTTCTATATTATATATAGCACACACATATATAGCTTTGTGTATATATATATATGTATGAATATATATGCAGGATAAATAATAAATAAAGAGATTTTATATAGAGACAGACAGACAGACAGACAGAAACAGAGAGATACAGAGAGAGAATGTAGGATTTTAATTGTGACATAAAGAAAGCCAAGGAAATCAGAGCATAGGAGGCAGAATAGCCAAGCAAATGCCCAAACTTGAGAGATGGAATGTCTTGTTTAAGGAACAGTTAGAAAGGTCAATATCACTGGATTGAGAAGAGGTTGGAAGTAAAGTATAAGAATACTGGAAATGTAAAAAAGAGCAACTGCCTTTACAAAACTCACTTTGATGATTCAATAGAGGATAAATTATAATAGAGACTTGAGGTGGGCATACCCACCCACTGGCTATTTCAGTAATCCAAGAGTGAGGTGGTGAAAGTCTGCACTAGAGTGGTGGCAATGCCATAGAAGAAAAGGGAACATATTTCAGAGATGTTTCAAAAGTGAAATCATGAGGACTTGACAAGAGATTAGATATGGGGTTGGACACTAAGTGGTAGTAGAGAGACCAGGATGACTCTTCAGTTACAAGTCTAAAAGACTGGGAGGATGTTATTGTCCTCTACAGTAATAGACATTTGGAAAGGGTGGCAGATATGGCAAATGATATGAATTTCATTTTGGACATATTGAATTTAAGATATTTATTGGATATCCAATTCAAAATATCTAAAAGGCAATTGGAGATATGTGGTTGGAGTTCTGCAGGGTGTGCAACAATAGCATCAGAATAGAGATGGCAGTTAAATCCACGAGACCTTATGAAATAACCAAGTGAAGTAATATATATAGAGAGAAAAGTGCTGAAGACAGAGTCCTGAGGGACATGTATGGTTTGAAGTCATGATCTGGAAGTTCATTCAGCAAAAGAGGTAGAGAAAGATCAGCCAGAAAAGAGGAGAACCAGGAAAGATTAATGTGTCAAAAAGAGAATATTAAGGAGAGACTGATCAGTATTGTCAAATGCTTCAGAAAGATGAACAAAAATCAAGATTGAGAATAGGTCAATATATTTAAAACATACTCTTCTCAACTCCAATCTTAGTAGTATATCTGCCATAAAATGTTACTTCTTGTCATTCATAACTTGTTTAAAAAGGTCAAATTCAAGGTATGCATTTTCATTTTATGTATGCATATGTCATTTTATTCCTCTTTGTATCTTTTTAATCTCTGCTCCAATAAGACAGCGGCCTGATTGTGTATAGATGTCTGATTCATGAATGAATCCCATATCAGCAATCAGTAGTTTCTTGTGTGTTAAAAATCAATTTAATTTTTTAAAAAGTATTTTGTGTTTGTACAACCATCTATTGCAAATAATAAAAAAGCAAAGAAAATTCAGGAAGAACCCTCCAAATTAAACATATACTTTATTCTTCAGTGATTTAAATATAGTTCTGGAATAAGAAATAAGAAAGGCCAAAGGTTTATAGATTGCACAGAAATTTCACCCCTCTATAATTAGCACTGGGTTTTATTTTTAAGATTTGGGAGACATTGGACTTAGTGAATACCAAGTAACATCTTAAAAGTAGGATTGGTTAAATTTTAGTAGATGAGAATCTCCTGACTACTGATGTGTCACACTTTAATCAGCCGCCTTAGCATTCATTACATAAATAGGAATACAACTTCTACGAAATCTATAAATCTCTGGTCTTTCTCATTTCTTCCTATTGAAACATAGAAACTTTTTAAAAACTACTCTGATACCTGCCTCAATGATCATCAATATGTTAAAGTAAAGGGTCTTTTAAAGCTCTGTCAAGAATTTCTATATATTTCTATAACAGATGTGAGCATGTGAGTTATTTTTAAGGATTGTTTTCCTGAAGGATGTTTTGAAAATGTTTTTTATCAGCAATATAATACAAGATAAATAAATGTTTGATGACATGATTCTTGTTGATTTTGGATATATAGTAAAACCATCCCTATTGATTTCTTTGTCTCTCCAAGGGGAACTTATGAGCCAACCCCCTGTTTAGTTATAACCTTCTTTTGTTTCCTGGTTTTATTTGTCATAATACTATAAAACTTGATATGATTCAGGTCTTCCAAGAATTAATTCATTTCTTGGTCACAAAAGTCCTCCTGGTTCAAAACCACAGGAATTTTAGTAGCTCTGAGACATGCTTGCCAGGCAGGTAGCAGAAACACCCTACCTACAATATCTCCAGAGTGGAGCAGAGTGATCTGTGTCTTACACAGGAGTTGGAATAGCCTAATCAGTCTCAAAATATGTCCTGAAGAATTTGTGGGGAAATGTTCAAATGGATTAATATCAACAATTTCAGAAAAAGGTAAAAATCATATCCCAAAATTTTACTTAGATACTTATATTACAAATAAGGAAGAAGGAAAACCAAATTATTCTATTTTTTTTTTCCTTTGAGATGCTGCAGACCATATGAAGACCATACCATGTACAGAACATACAAATATGTAATTATCAAGAAATTCCTATATTAAAGTATAAGATGTATTGTATTTAAGAATCCCCAACATCTGAAACACCTTAAGATCAAATTCAAGTTGTCTCAATTTATGCATGCACAGTCATTTTTATTTATCCTTGTATCATTTTAAATCTCTGCTCCAATAAGAGAAAGATTCTGAATTTTAAGAAAATCTGTTTTAATTTGAGCATTTTAATGTCTCATCACAGTCATCTCATCAGGGAATCACAATAGTACTTTAAATACAACTTCTTATTTCTGTTATAGAAGTCTGTTATTGTAAATTCTTTGTCATGATTTATGACATTTTTTTTACCTTTGTTTGCTATCAAATAAGTATTTAGTTTTCTGTCACCGAAACATATTCAGTAGTAGGCTCAGATAAAAAGATATTTTTCTGTACAGAGTTTTATATTTTGCTTGGTTTAAATATTAACAAAACAATTTAAATTGCTATGGAGATGGAGACATTAATAAATTCAGTTATAGTAAAGCATGAAACATTTTAAATTAATTTTAAATGCTTTTTATTGTTAGTTTCACTAATAATATAATTTTAACATCCTCACTTGTATTATGTTTACATCCATTAACTTTTAAAAAATAGTGAATTTTATTTTAATTTTTCATATTACAAGTAATAATTGTATTTAATATCAGCTAAGCTTATTTTCAGTATTTTTTCTTTTTTTCATGTTTAGAATTTTTAATACTCAAGAATATGATAAATACTCATGAAAATGATAAATAAATATTAGGAAAACTCTATCCCTAGATCAAAGACCATGTTGAACTTTATTCAGCAATTTAATATTTTCTACAAGTAAGGATAAATAATTAATAGGAGTCTTACCAGATCTTGCCCAGCATATTAAGGAGAGGAAAATATATAATTTCTGCATTTGGAATTCAAAATAGCATAAACATTCAAATTAACAAAGGAAAAAAAAATTCCTTAATGGGTTATTTTCTCTTTTTGTAGTATAGACACACTTCTCTTACTGAAGGGAGTAGGTGCCTGAAGATAAAATAAAACTCTCTCCTTGACCTTTTATTATCTACTGCTCCTCCTTCAATGCTTAAGAAGGTGGGGCAGCTTCTGTTCCCTCAAGAGTTTTTTTTTTAATTTAATTTTATTATTATTATTATTTTACTTCAGTAAAATTTTGTTACTTTTAAGCCATTGATTCAACTCAAAGTTGTGCTCTTTGTCATATTGTGAAATTTGGGTAGGGAAGGAAAAAAGATAATCATACTAACACCTCAGTTATAGAAAACTTCATTTATGGGGCAACCACCTTTATCAAGAATACAAGCAACAACCAGGAATATAGGATTTGGATCCCTATATCAGTGATTAATAAATTAGTTAACAAAGATTTATTACTGCTTCCTATGTGTTGGACACTATTTCAAGCACTAAGGATATAAAGAAAACCAAAAATAATCCCTTCTCAAGGATCTAATGTTTCAGAGGAGGATACAATATATAGATTATTAGGTATTATAATAATAGTAACAATAACAATAGTTAACATTTATATCATTTCTGTTATGTGTCGGGCATTATCCTAGGAGTTTTATAATCATCCCATTTGATATAAGAACAATAAGAGATAGATCCTATTATTATTCTCATTTGACAGTTGAGGAAAGCAAGGCAAACAGAGGTTAAGTGATTTGCCCAGGATTTTACTAAGTGATTTTAATTGATGGGCTTGATTCCAAATAAAGTAACTGACCCCCATCATGGAATGATGTTCTTTTCTGTGTCTTCTTCTGGTGGATGTTAAGCTTCTAGGGAGAAAGCATTGATTGTCTCTCTTATTCTTATTTTTATCCCCAGCTCTCAACAGTGTCTGTTCCATAGTAGGCACTTAATAAATATTATCTAGTTAAATTGAATTAATATTAGAAGGAGCATTTTACCTATCCAGTTAATATATTAATTGGTCACAAACCCTACAAAAATTCCTGGAAGATATAAAGTGATAGAGTGATAGAGGAAAAATTGGGGAGGGGAGAGAATGAGAGTGATGCAAAAGAATTATGAAAAGAGGGGCAGCTAGGTGGCGCAGTGGTTAGAGCACCAGCCCTGAAGTCAGGAGGACCTGAGTTCAAATCTGGTCTCAGACACTTCCTAGCTGTGTGACCCTGGGCAAGTCACTTAACCCCAATTGCCTCAGCAAAAAGCAAAAAAAAAAAAAAGAATTATGAAAAGAAATTTAATGGCTTGGTAAAAAAGAAAAAATTACTGGGAAAAAAGAAAAAAATTCTTAAAAAAATAGAATTGAAAAGGAGGCATAAAAGTTTACTGAAGAAAACAATTCCTTAAAAATTTGAATTGGGCAAGTAAAAAATAATGACTCCATGAGACATGAAAAAAAAACAATAAACCAGTCAAAATGGAAAAAAAAATAAAGAAAATGTTGAGTATCTCATTGGAAAAATAACTGACATGGAAAATGGATTAAGGAGAGATGATTTAAGATATATTGGACTAATTTATAACCATGATCAAAGGAAGAGCCAATACATTATATTTCAAGAAAATATCAAGGGAAAATGCCAGAGAATAAAATAAAAATGAAAAGAATCCATTAAGAACCTCCTGAAAGAAATTTCCAAATGAAAATTTCCAAGAATGTTACAACCAATTTCCAGAGCTCCTAGGTTAAGGAGAAAATATTGCAAGTAGTCAGAAAGAAACCATTCAAATATTGTGGAGTCACTGTGAGGATTGATACAAGGTTTAGCAGCTTCCATTTTAAAGGTTCAAAAGGTTTAGACTGTGAGAAGGATTGCAGAAGGAGGAGTTAGGGTCACAACCAGGAAGGAACTACAGAGCAAAACTGAATATTCACTTTAGTGGGAAAATGTATATTTAATGAAATGGAAGACTTTTAAACATTCCTGATCAAAAGACCAGAGCTGAATAGGAAAAAAAAAAATCTCTCTCTCTCTCTCTCTCTCTCTCTCTCTCTCTCTCTCTCACACACACACACACACACACACACACACACATACACAGTGGAAATGATAAATACATGGAGGAAGGAAAATAGTTAAACTAATGAATTGTTGGTAGAGTTATGAACTAATCCAATTATTCTGAAGAACAATTTGTTAGCAGGCCTCAAGGGATATAAATTGTACATTCTCTTTGACCCTGCAATACTAATACAAGGTTAATATTCCAAAGAGGTTAAAGGAAAAGGCAAAGGACCTATATGTATATTTATAGCACATCTTGAATTAAAATTTGAGGGTTTGCCTATAACCTGGAGTATTACTGAGTTGGTTGGTTATTGCTCTTCAGTTCATATATATATATACATATATATATATGTATATATATATATAAAGCTTTTTATTTACAAAACATATGAGTGATTTTTCTACATTGACCTTTGCAAAAACTTTTTTTTCCCAAGCTTTTCCCCTCCTTCCCCCCACCCCCACCCCTATATGACAGGTAATCTAATACATGCTAAATAGGATAAATTATGTGACAAATACATGTATACATATCTATACAGTTATCTTACTGCACAAGAAACATCCGATCTAGAAAGAGAAGAAGAAAAACAACCTAAGAAGGAAAACAAAATGCATGGAAATATTCAAAGAAAGTGTTAAAATGCTGTGTTGTGGTTCACACTCAGTTCCCACAGGCCTCTCTCTGGATGTCTATGACTATCTTCATCGCTGAACAACTGGTTTGAATCACATCATTGTTGAAGAGAACCATGTCCATCAAAATTGATCATCGTATAGTCTTGTTGCTGTGTATAAAGTTCTCCTTGTTCTGCTGATTTCACTCAGCATCAGTTCATGCAAGTCTCTCCAGTCCTCTCTGAAATCCTCCTGTTGGTCATTTCTTACAGAACAATAATATTCCATAACATTCAGATACCATAATTTATTCAGCCATTCTCCAATTGATGGGCATCCTTTCAATTTCCAGTTTCTTGCCACTACAAAAAGGGCTGCCACAAACATTTTGGCACATGTGGGTCCCTTTCCCTCCTTTAAAATCTCTTTGGGATATAGGCTCAGTAGAAACACTGCTGGGTCAAAGGGTATGCACAGTTTGATAACTTTTTGAGCATAGCTCCAAATTGCTCTCCAGAATGGTTGGATCCGTTCACAGTTCCACCAACAATGTATCAGTGTCCCAGTTTTCCCACATCCCCTCCAACAGTTATCATTATCATTTCCTGTCATTTTAGCCAATCTGACAGGTGTGTAGTGGTATCTCAGAGTTGTCTTAATTTGCATTTCTATGATCAATAGTGATTTGGAGCACCTTTTCATGTGACCGGAAATAGTTTCAATTTCTTCGTCTGAAAATTGTCTGTTCATATCTTTTGACCATTTATCCATTGGAGAATGGCTTGAATTCTTATATATTTGAGTCAATTCTCTATATATTTTAGAAATGATGCCTTTATCAGAACCTTTGGATGTAAAAATATTTTCCCAGTTTACTGCTACCCTTCTAATCTTGTCTGCATTCATTTTGTTTGTACAAAAACTTTTTAACTTGATATAGTCAAACTTATCTATTTTGTGATTAATGATGCCCTCTAGTTCTTCTTTGGTCACAAATTCCTTCCCCCTCCACAGGTCTGAGAGGTAAACCATCCTACATTGTTCTAATTTGTTTATAATATCATTCTTTATGCCTAGATCATGAATCCATTTTGATCTTATCTTGGTATATGGTGTTAGGTGTGGGTCAATGCCTAATTTCTTCCATAGTAGTTTCCAATTATCCCAGCAGTTTTTGTCAAATAGTGAGTTTTTATCTCAAAACCTGGGATCTTTGGGTTTATCAAACACTAGATTACTATTGTCATTGAGTATTTTGTCCTGTGAACCTAACCTATTCCACTGATCCAATACTCTATTTCTTATCCAGTACCAAATGGTTTTGGTGACCACTGCTTTATAATATAGTTTTAGGTCTGGTGCAGCTAGGCCACCCTCATTTGCATTTTTTTCATTAATTCCCTTGAAATTCTTGACCTTTTGTTTTTCCAGATGAATTTTGTTGTTATTTTGCTCTTCAGTTCTTGAAGAGGACTAAAATGACATCACTATGTTAGAGTTGAGTCGCAATGTGTCTGACTGTGGCTGATCAGACCAATATGAGCTTGAAATCCTCTGCCACAGGTTGGGTACAAATAATCCATATGAATTTTGGGGGTAGCTTCTCTAATTTTGCACATCTTGCATTTGCTCATAGAGCACAGCACCTTCTCTGATGAGGTCATACCAAGCTGAATGGCCTGTGCCATTTTCTCCTATGTCATGCAATTGATTATAAAGTTCTTAAGAGATACCTTGAGAATGGCCTTGCATCTCTTTTTCTGACCACTTCGTGAGCATTTGCTCTGTGTGAGTTCTAAACAAGTTAGGGCATATAATTGTGCTGCTGTATTATTGTGCTTTAAGAAATGACAAGCAAAAAAATTTTTGGAAAAACCCATATGAATTAATGCAAAATTCTTATCATTTATTCTTATCAATAAAGTGATGCAAGGAAATTCCAAAGGACACATGATGGAAAATGCTATTGGCCTCCAGAGAAAGTACTTACAAGCACTGAGTGCAAATTAAAATATAGTTTTTAGTGTATTTTTGTTGCTTGTTCTTGCTTGATATGGCTAACATGAAAACATATTTTGCGTATTTTCACATGTATAATTGTATCATATTGTTTACCTTCTCAGTGGTTGTGAGAAGGGTAATTGGGAAGGAATCAAAACTCAGTTTTCTCAAATGTTTAAAATAGTTAAATTATTTGAAAAAAGAAAGCTTACAGGCAACCGTAATTGAATACCCAAGTAGAAATCATGATTAATAAAACTGAAAGAAAATAAATTAATAAATATATTTAGGAAGTGTGGTTTTGGAGAAAAAATAGTCCATTAGTTCATTCAAACCTTCTAAAAATGTGGCAAATTCTTTTAGCAAAGCAATAAAGAATAGCAAAAAAGAGGAAAAAATTCACAGTCAATGAAGAAAAAATAGGAAAGGATTAAAAACTATTTTGTCCAATAAAAGCGATCATCTAAAAGAAAACAATGAATATTAGAAAATATAAAATGCCTAAATTGACAGAACAAGAAATAAATAAGTTATGTAAACTTATCTCAGAAAAGAAATTGTATAATCATAAGAAAAATAGATACATTTATAAATGAGTTTATCAAATATTTAAATAACAGTTTACTCTAGGAAGTATCACCAAAGGGTAAGTAATCAAAGGCCATAGGCAGGACATTTGACAAGGTATTCAAATCAGGACTGATCTCATTCAATAGGTATAGCTTTCAAATTTTTCTCACTTGGTCTGTCAATCATTTTAGCACTCAATTTTAAGACCTGGTATTTGGTTCTTACTCCACCAACCTCTTTGATATCCTTTCTGGTTTCAACTATTTTTTTTTAACACTCGTCATATTGTCAAGACAAGTATTTCTTGCACAGGAACTTCTGAGTTGCACTGAGTTGACATATGTATAAATATTTAAATTCACCTATAAGCAGATTCCAATGCTTTATATAATCAAAAAGATTTATATATTTTAATGTATCTCTCCTGACTGCTTACCTGGACTTCACTGATGTTTCCAGAAACTCATCTTAGTATAAACCAAAATTAGCTCTGAAACTCACACCACCTTAATGCCCCCAATCCCTTAAGTTGCTCCATCTCTTTGACTGGAGAATTTGGAAGGTGAATAGGTAAATATCAGAGAATTCCTCTCAGAACTTTGTTTAAGGAGGGGGCCAGGGCAGTCACTTCATAATTTCCCATTTGGCTGCAAGACAGTCATGTCCCTTGGCCAGGTACTTTCCCTTTTTATATCCCCATTTTTATCTTTCTTTTATTAGACTGTGGACTTCTTGAGGGTTGGGACTGCTTTTAGTATTTCTTGGAATTCCTGGTACTTAGTACATTGCCTGACACACAATAGACATTAAACAAATGACTGACTGAGTTAATGGTTGAGTTGAGAGGACAGTTAATTCTGAACAATTATCTGGTAAAAATACACCTGTATCTCTTCTAGAGAAGAACTGTGGTTATCCCCATAGCCCATTATTCTAAGGATAGCCAGAAAAAGTCCTTGGACATTGGACATAGAACTGAAACTTCTTGATATTCATTTGACTTGTGCTCTTTCATTTTATGTGTCAACAGTACCCTTCACTCCTTCCCTATTTCCCTGCAAAATTCTGAATTGTTGTGAACGTATGATCTGTCACAAAATCCATAACTTCATAAATAGTATTGATATATTTTATCACTAAAGATAGTAATGGTGGTTCCTCCCCTCCCCCTTCCCTTGATAGCCCAGAGAGAAAAATGCATACTTGTGTGGTTCAGAACTAAGAGTCCCTAAGGGAATTTTAGTCTTGGAACCTTCCCTTAGGTCTCCCTCCCAATCTTTATAACATACATACAACTTTTAAAGTTGTCAGAAGGAACTAAAGTTTAATCTATTTATCACTGCTGTTTGTAATGTATATAATATAATAAAATTTTATTTTGCATTTCTTTAATTGCCAGCCTTCCTGTGCATTCTTTGGTCTGATCTCATGTGTAAACTGTTAGGATTTTTTTAAAAGAAGCATTGATAGCAGAAATCAGAAAATATCCTTGGTCTCACTTCTCAGCTTTGAAATGTAATATTTAAAATAATTGTAAAAAGATATCTAGAGAAAAAAAACTAACTGAAATTTCTGGGAGCCACCAAGTTCTTAGCAGCAGAGATTTTAGCAAGTTATTTCTGAAAATAATACTAGTGTCTGTATGCACACTGTGCCCATTTAGTGATCTCTATCTCTGTTCTGTCTTGTTAGAATGCCAGCTGTCCAGTCCATAACAGCAAGTTTCCCATTAATAGATTTCATTTTTTTTATCCTGGATGAAATTACCATACCTCCTGAAACATATTCCCAACAGGCATTCTTTCATGGCTGCATGCTTCTCCCTGCCATCTTCCCTTTTCATAACATTATTTATTTGGGAAAGTTAAACCCAGTCAAGTACATCAATCATTATGCAATTACAGCAATACAAAAGGATTGTAAACCTACATGACATAGATAATATGGCATGCTTGATATTTTACTGAGGAGGATAGTATTCCAGATTCCAAAAGAAACTAGTACATTGGCCTTCTACACTTGCCTCTCTTCCCTTTCCTTCATCAGAACCCCAAAGGAGTCCCTGGCTTGCAATAACGTTAACACAATACAAGTTAACCTGGCAAGTTTATTTTTATTGTTCTAAAAAGTTTTGGGAATAAAATCGCCAGAATAGATATCACAATGTTATTTTTGCTTTGATGCAATTGATAATTTATAGATGTCATCCTTCTTTTTCTTATCTTTACTTGCTAAACATTTTTTTGTAATTTCCTGCTCTACAAAATAGTTTGCTTCAGATAAAAGAGTTAAAATAGAATTTTTTAAAAAATCTATGAAATTGTTTTAATGTTGTTTTTTCATGGTTTGCTTCTACCACTATCTTTCTAATAACTTTCCTTTTATAAAGTCTTTGTAAGTAAAAAAAGGAAAGCAAAAAGAAAAATTGAAGCAACAAAAATGTCTTAAAGCAAAGACAGCACAAATTCTTCCTGTTCTTTCTCAAATGAATGGAATTATATTTTATCATCAGTTTTCTAAAATCAAAATTAATCATTACATTTATCTGAAGTATTTTATTTCAGTGTTAATTTCCTCTACATTGATGTGGTCACTCTATATATTTTACTTTTATTTTCTTCAATCTGCCTTTTCAAATTTCCCTGAATTACTTATATTTTGGTATTTCTAATAGCATAATTTACTTTTCTATAATAATATACAACAATTTGTTAAATTATGAAACAAATTATAAACATCTCTTTGTTTAAATTTTTTCACTACCAAAATATAGTGTTAGAAATATTACCCAATCTCCTTCAAACTCTTCAGTGCTAATGCTGAGTTCAAAAGTACTGAAAACTTTTAGTCTATTATTTTATAGAATTGTAAATTGTATTTTCAAAGGATTTAATTAATCCCAAATTTTACCAACAGTGTTACATTGACCATTTCCATCCATTATCATTTTAATCAATTTGAAGGGTTTGAGTAATTCTCAGAATTATTCATTTGTATTTATTCTATTGTTAGAGATGTGGATTATTTTATTTTCCACATGGTCAATTGTAGTATGCATTTCTTCTTTTGAAAACTATATCTGTTTTTTGAAAATCTTCTATTAGGTTATGGCTTTTGTTCATATATTTGTAACATGAGAAGTAATATGGCATAATGGATAGAAAGCTAGCCTTGGAACAATAAAGACATGGACTGAAATCCTACACCTGAAACATACTGACTGTGTGTCCTTGAGTAAATTACCCAATATCTCAGTAGCATAGACAAATCTAAATGACTCTAAGTTTCTTTATTGATGAGTTAGAAAAATAAAGGAAAATATAGGTTCTGTTCCTGTCCTAATATTTGCATCAAACCCTTATTTATGTTTGACATCAGATTTGCTGTTGTTGTTTAGTTGTTTTAGTCATATTTAACTCTTTTCTTGGTAAAAAATACTGGAGCAATTTGCTGTTTACTTCTACAATTCATTTTACAGACAAGGAAACTGGGAAACAGAGGGTTAAGTGACTTGCTCAGAATCACAGAACTAGTAAGTGTTTAAGACTAGCTTAGAATTCACAAATCCTTGACTCCAGAATTATCACTTTGTCCACTCTGCCATTTACCTACCCTATCAGATTTTTAGTTGGAACATTTGATGTAATGATTTTTAAGTTTTCTATCTGCATTTTCTCTTATTATAGTTACATTGGTTCTATTCATGCAATAACTTCCTTGGTAAGTGAAATGATTTAATTGAACCTTTTAAAATATACATTTTATTTATATTCATACCACCTGCCGTATCTATATTAAGAATTTCATTTCAAGGTACAAAATTTAAGCTACATTTTTGACTTCACTGTATTTTGGTAAATATTTTCCATTTCCTTCTGTGGTTTGGGGAGGGTAAAGAATAGTGTCATGTTGTTGTATTTCCTTTATTTTACATATGAAATCTTTCTTCTGATTGCTTGAAGAATTTTTCTTTGCTTTTTAGAAATATTTAACTTAACCACTACATGTTTTCAAGTTCATAGAACCATGTTTGTATGTAATCTATTTATTCAGGGGTCATCTATGTATTGGACACATTGGACACATAGAGTTCTATGTCTAGAAGTTCTGGGTAGTTTTTGAGTATTATTTCTCATATTGTGATAGTGACATAATTTGATTGACATGTTCTTTTTATTTCTTTTTTCCTTGATGTTTCATTTTCCTTCAATTACATGTAAAACCAATTTTGAACACTTGCTTTTAAAAGTGAATTTCAAATTCTCTCATTCCTAACCTACCCTCTTATTGTGAAGGCAAGCAGTTTGATATGGGTTAGACGTATGTAGTCATTAAAAACACATTTGTATATTAGTTATGTTGTAAAAGAAAATAGAGACCAAAATAAAGAAAAACAAGAAAAAATAAAGAAAGCAAAAAAAGTATTCTTTGATCTGTATTCAGACTTCATTGATTCTCTCTCTGGGGATGAAGAGCATTTTTTTATTATATGTCACTAAGAGTTGTTTTGGATCATTTTATTGATGAGAATAGCTAAGTCATTCGTACCTGATCACGTGAAGTTTTTTGCTGGTAGTAAGTTATCATCATATTTATTAAATATTTACTGGATCTTCTTTTTTGAGACTGATCTACTTTTTTGTATTCTAATTAGTTCCAAATAATCATAATTCAATAATCATAATAATGATTACTACTTTTTAATATAACTTTAAATATATTAATGCTAGGTTGATTGTATTTTTACCTTTTCTCATTATTTCCTCTGAGATTCTAATTTTTTATTCTCTAAATTAATTTTCAACTTATTTTTGTCCACCCCATAATATTGGTTTAGAATTAAGCGTTAATATTAATTTTGTTGTTATTTAGTAATTTTCAGTCATGTATGACTCACTCTGAACTCTTTGGGGGGTTTACATGGGAAAGTACTGGAGGGGTTTACCATTTTCTCTCCAGTTCATTTTTTAGATGAGGAAACTGAAGCAAATAAGGTTAAATGACTTGTCCAGCATCACACAATTACTTAGTATGAATCTAAGGCCACCCAGTTCCTTAATGTTTATGTAGGGGTTTTTGAATACTTGTATTATCTTTTATCAAAGTCAAAACATTAACACAATTTCTTTTCAATTTTTAGTCATTAATTTTTAAAAAGAATGTTTTACAATTATGTGGGTGCATTACAGATGTTGATATTTTAAGATAAATATTTCATACTTTTTGTAGAAATTTTTATTGTAGAAATTTGTATAAAAATTATCTTTCTCTCAGATTTTATTAACAGTTTAAAAAATTACTGATGATTCCTAGGGGTTAATTTGTACTTTGAAAACTGTTCATAAAGACATAAAAGGTGTGTCATGTAATACTAATTCACTAATTATGGAACACTGTGCTTCTCATTTGAATCAATTCATCATAGGTAGAAAGTAATCATGAATAAGGTCTAAGTACTTCTATTGAATCAATTCATGACTTTATGTTAAGTGACAAAAGTCCTTGGTAAGTTTTGAAAAGCACTGGATAAAAAAAAAGGGACATTTCATGAAACTAGGTCATGTCCCATGAGTCTTCTCTAAAATAGTGAGTCATTTTGAAATTAGCATCTAGAAGCAAACCTCTAGTCAAAAATCTAAAAAGAAATCCTTTATTATAATTTCTTTGTGAAGACTGCAATGATATGATAGGCCTTCAAATATAAATGGTAAAAAGCTACAGTATCTGGCAGAACAATTGAGGTCACAGCAACAACAGTAATATGAGTGGGCTTTTTATCAAATAGAGAGGTCACTGAAAAAAAATAAAAAGATCATGCTTAGTGTCTAATCAGGTTTACTCAGGGAAGATAAAATGCAAAAATGTGAATTAGTAGAAATGATGACATTGTTTATATCCAAACAAGTCTTGAATATCAGCCTTCTAACAGATCACACAAGTTGTGACAAGTTCCTGAATCCTGTTCTAATAATTATAATATTTTTATGCTTAGCATGACATTTTCTGAGTTAACTTTTTTTAATTTTTTTATTAAAGCTTTTTATTTGTATAACATATGTATGGGTAGTTCCCCAGCATTGATCTATACAAAGCTTTCCATTACAAATTTTACCCCCAGTCCCCTCCCTTCCCCTAGATGGCAGGAAGTCCACTACATGTTAATAATGTTGAAATACTTGACAAGTTATGCAAGAAAAATCCTATCTACAAGAAAAAAAAGAAAATCAGAGTTAGAATAATTAATTCTTTATTTCCTGCCATCTTATTTACCCAAATTATGTTTTCCCCTTTCCTTTCCCCTTTCTCCCTTCCCCCCTCCTCAGTACTTTGCTTTTGATGACCCCCTCCCCCAAACAATACTTCACCCTTTAGATCCCCTCTCCCTGTTTTTACTCCTTTCCCCTGATTCTTCTATTTTCCCTTCTATTAGTTTATCCCTTTCTTTTCCTCCTTTCCCTCCCACTTCCCTATAGCAAAAGACAAGTTTCTATGTGAAATCAAGCGTCTGATATACACTTTTAGAGCCCAATCTGATGAGAGTAAGATTTACACAATACTCATCTCCCTCCCCTCTTTCTCTCAATTATATGAGGTTTTCTTTGCCTCTTCAAGAGATTTTACCTTGTTTTTACCTCCTTTTTTTTTAGATCTTATTTTACCACTTTTTCCCTCTTTTCCCCAGTATGACAACCTTTCCCCCTCTAGTTCTCTTTTTCATATTATCAAAGTGATATCTAATTAATTATACCCCCAAACTTTAAGTATCCCCCTAGTAGAAATAAAGTTCTCAAGAGTCCTTTCCTTTTTACCTTTTTATGCATCTCTTGAGTTCTGTATTTGGATGTCGAATTTTTTGTTCAGATCTGGTCTTTTCATTAGAAACAGGTGAAATTCACCTATATCATTGAATGACCATCTTCTTCCCTGGAGGATAATGCTCATTCTAGCTGGATAGGTTATTCTTGGCTGTAGTCCAAGTTCCTTTGCCCTTCAGAATATCTGGTTGCAGGCCCTCCGATCCTTCAATGTGGAGGCTGACAGATCCTGTGTGATTCTATTTATTGATCCTCGGAATTTGAATTGTTTCTTTCTAGCTGCTAGCAGAATCTTTTCCTTGGTGCAATAGTCCTGAAATTTAGCCACGATATTCCTTGGGGTTTTAATTTTGCGGTCTCTTTCCAGAGATGATCGGTGAATTCTTTCTTGTTGCTAAAATCTTATTTAAAATTTTTGCATCAATATTCATTAGGGAAATGGGTCTATAGTTTTCTTTCTCAGTTTTCTCCCTACCTGGTTTAGCTATCAGCACCATATATGTGTCATAGAAGGAATTTGGTAGTACACCTTCTTTTTCTATTTTTTCAAATAGTTTATATAGTATTGGGATTAATTGTTCTTTGAATGTTTGGTAAAATTCACATGTAAATCCATCTGGTCCTGGAGATTTTTTCTTAGGGAGTTGATTAATAGCTTGCTCTATTTCTTTTTCTGAAATAGGGCTATTTAAATAATTTATTTTCTCTTCTGTTAATCTGGGCAATCTATATTTTTGTAGATATTCCTCCATTTCATTTACATTATCAAATTTATTAGCATAAAGTTGGGCAAAGAAACTCCTAATTATTACTCTAATTTCCTCTTCATTGGAGGAAAGTTCTCCCTTATCATTTTTGAGAC
>JAJPUD010022172.1:5589-21867 GCA_023553655.1 Myrmecobius fasciatus | reverse complement strand
CACACACACACACACACACACACACACACACACACACACACACACTGCCCAGACAAATTAAGGTCACTTCAATTCCAGCACACCATCCATAGGACCATACAAGGAGCCTTTTGTTGAGTATACATCCGAGATTCTGTGTCACCAAATGTGCTAATGGACAAACTTCCTTCTCTCTTCCACCATGTTTATCTTTCATGAATTTGAACAGAACATGTTTTACAACCTGAGAAATATGGACTCTTGGGAAAGTAAATCTCCCTTAGATGAACTTGAAGGGGAAAGGGAGATTCAGCTGAGGGGAAGAGGTGGGAGGCATAGGAGACATGCTCCTTTTCAACAAAGTTTATTTACAAGACTTGCATAATAAGTATTTTATTTTCTTGAATAAGGTGCTTCCTGAGTAAGATCCTTTGCCCTCGTCTTAGGAAATCAAAAGACATTTGTTTATGATTTAGATTGAACCACATTGCCCCATAGTATTGACTTTACTGCTTGGTTTAGGAAATAGCAGTGGGTATTTTGAAGAGAAAAATAAGATTTCCCCATACACACCCTCACTCTCTGGGAGGTGCAAGTAGAGGTGGGAAAGGAAGGGAGGAGTAGTACCAGAATAGCAGAAAATACCAGAACACCAAAAATGTTCTGATCCCTTTAGAATATCCATTGATGAGGGGCAGCTAGGTGGCGCAGTGGTTAGAGCACCAGCCCTGAAGTCAGGAGGACCTGAGTTCAAATCTGGTCTCAGACACTTCCTAGCTGTGTGACCCTGGGCAAGTCACTTAACCCCAATTGCCTCAGCAAAAAGCAAAAAAAAAAAAAAAAAAAAAAGAATATCATTGATGCCTTGTTACCACTTGACATGCCTTAAGCAGTCTCTTTAGACCACAGAGCTTAGATGCATTTATGGAGGGTATCTCCCACAATAGTAATCATGGCCTGGTCTCAAAGAACTGCTAAAACCCAACAAAATTAAAACAACAACAAAAACAAAAACTCCTCAATTGTGGATTTGGTCAGCAAACTTAAATTCACATATGAATGTTCACACCAATTCCAAAGAAAAACTGTAGAGGTTATCAGATGCATCCAAGTTGTTCTTATGAGCAGAAAGTACAAAGCAAAAGAAAGAGCTGATAATCTAATACTGGTGTGGCTTTGTATCTCTGTGACCTAGGAATCAGCAAACTATATTTTCTCCATTTTATAATTGAGGAAAATGAAGGACAGACAAGTTCCAGAAACCCATCTATCTGTCAATGAGTGGCAGAGACTCAAACATTTTGACTAGGTCAACCATTTTAGTCATGTGTCAATACAGAATATATGTGTGTAACAAGCATTGGTCTAGAATGGGAAGAGAAAATAAACTCAATTTGTATGTTTTATAAAGGAATTGCTAATGGCTTAGTGAATAGTGTTTGCCCTGGACTCAGGAAGACCTGAGCTGAAACCTGGTCTTACATACTTCCTAAACCGTTCAATCCTAGGCAAGTTACTTAACTTCTATTTTCCTCCATTTCTTTAACTGTAAAATGGGGATTATAAACAACCCTTCCAGTATTGTTGTGAGGATTAAGTGAGACATTTTCGAAAATGTTTAGTCGGGCACATAATAGATTTTATATAAATGTTTATTTCCCCTCACACTATAAGGTGAGGAAATTAAGGCTCAAGAGGCATTAAATAGGTTGATCAAGATCACACAGGTAAGAATAAAAGTCAGGATTTGAATCCAGTTCCTCTGATTTCAGAGCTTGTGCTCTTTTCATTTTACATTTCTGACTTCCTTTTCCAGTGTTCCCTCCCTATCTCCAATCCATCCCATTCCCCATCTTGGCCCAAGTGTTGTTTGAAAAACAACCAATGACACATGCATTTGCAAACAAAAGGTTCAGACTACATAGGCCAAGTCACTTAAATAATTCAACCTAGACTGTCTTATTGAACTTCCTGCATTCTAGAGACAATATGTTGTAGTATAAATCATACTTTCTTACAAAATTACATACTCTTATATGCAGAAGACCTTACACTTCCTAACCAAGTGACTCAGAACAAATTGTTTTTACAATTGGTGCCTCAATTTTCCCATCTATGAAATGAGGATAACACATCTCCCATCTTTTTCACAGAGCTGTTTATTGAGCTGTTGTGTGTTGAGCCCTCTGAAAATGCTATATTGTTATGGAAATATGTTAATGTTTTATATAATAAGAAGAGGATACATAAAAATGCAGTGTCTCCTAGTAAGAGTTATTCTTTATTTTGAACACACAACCCAGAATATCTTGAAAGGCTAAACAATATCCAGTACCTCAATGGGAAAAGTACATTTCCAAAACAAAATGATCACTGTAAGGCTTCCTCAAATACTCTTCAGTAGTTTAGTAAATAATAAGGATATTGGCCTTAAAACAGAGAACTGGATATTATGAAAAAGAGAAAGTAGTAATGAGGCTTATGAAAAAATGCCATATTCTCTTTGGGGAAATATGTCAAGCTGGGAAAATAGAAAAAAAAATTTCCTTTGAGCCTGTGACCCTAGTGTTTCAGTATCAGACAAGGGTGGGGGACTCTCACTTGCTTAGAGGATCTAATTTGTTCCCAGCTAGCATTAAAGCATACTAGAAGATGATTTACCTTATTCTATTTTGGGATTGTGCACATTCCCAAATCATATGTAGGAAAAAAAATAATCATATAGGTATTCTGAGTGTAACTAGAATTACAGAGTATCCCATAAAAGTGGACAGTTGATCATTGGGTTTGGAGACCCAGACAGATGGTTTGGGCAAATTTTGACTAATTGAAGCAAAAAATAAATACTGCAAGCTGAAGAATTGGAGAGGAATGCAGGAAGTTCAATAAGACAGTCTAGGTTGAATTATTTAAGTGACTTGGCCTATGTAGTCTGAACCTTTTGTTTGCAAATGCATGTGTCATTGGTGCCATTACAAATTTAAAGCCATCTAGTCATTTAAATATAGGGGGAGACTTGAGAGTAAACCCCTAATACTGGTCTAATGGGGGGAAAGGAATGGAGGAAGCTCTCATCTTTCTATGAGCTAACTGCTGAGTTGGAACCAGCCCTGCTTCTGGGTGGATGAAGACCAGAGAACTGTGGACCACACCCCTACCTGCTAAATAACAATGTTTGCCAGTGAAAACTCCCATTTTGCAGATAATTATTGAAACTAAAGGTGATATTTTTAAAAAGTTAAAAATTTTTGAAAAGTGTGACCAAAATTTCCCTCGCTGTGCCTACAATATGCTCTTCACTCTTCTGTTCAGCCAGGTTCTTAGAAATGTATGTTTGCTCCACAGAAGCATCCCACATCTTTTTCATGCAAATAGTCCCCCAAGCCAGCTAATTGTGTAAGTAAACTGGTCCAAGAGTACATTTCTTTAGACTGTCCTCACACCCCCCCCTGGAGAATTTTGGAAGCATGTTTTAAAATAGCTGTTAGGAGCACCCCCTGGGTTTCCCCCCTAAATCTCTCATCCACTCTAATCCAAGATCACTTTCTAAACTCTTTCAAATGCTTCACTTCACCTCTTTCCAAGTAACTGATTTGCTCCTGGTCAGTGGAGGAAAAAGCACAATTTAAGGATGAGGACCTTTAAAATGAAATGAAAGTTAAAATGAGTTTTCCTCAAATGGACCCTGGTGAGGTGAGGTGGCTATTTATGATATGAAGCCAATCTGACAAAGTTTCAACTCCCAAGTTTTGAAAATGCTAGAAATCTGTGCATATGGGTAACTGTAGCTGTATCAAGACTTCCCTGCATGCCTGGGATTTAAGGTTGCTGCAGTCTTAATTGGTAGAGGTGTTAGGTCTTATGAGATAGATTCGCTACATTTATGTATTTAAGGAAATGCTAATAAACAAACAGAACATGTATTAAGGTGGCTGCACTTCCTCCTCGAATGAAAAATAATTCTCAATTTGCATTGCTTATGGCATAAATTAAAAACAAAGTGCTCTTTTGAAAGGCTCTGGTTACCAGGCAGCCCTCAGACTCCAACAGAGCCTAGTCTTTGACCCCGATTCTGTACTCTCCTCCAAATAGATGGCATTAAACCCTATTGCTCAAAATCCGTCCCCATGGTCATCTTGCCCACCTAAGCTGGAGAACACTGCTTTCCTTTCCAAAGATTTCCCTTGCTCTGTACTTAAGGTTCGATGTCAAAAGAACCGTATAGTTCCAAGGGGGAAAATCCGTATATACTTTGCCCTTTTTTCTTAATGGCTAAACATTGTAATGGTAGCTAAATAGAAATTCTTGTCTGTTAATAGGTGCCTTTAGTTTGTAATAAATAGGAATGCTAATGACTCAAATTTGGTATTTGGTATGCATTAGCGTTTGGAAGGCTTTTCTTCAGAGACCTCATTGGCATGCAATATGGCAAGCTTCCTTTGAAACATATTTATAAAATAACTACAGTATAATTAAACCAACAAAGCCATCTTTTAAGTAAGCTTAAAAGCTCAATTTTTTCACTCTGTAAAAAATTCATTTTAAAGGGGGAAAATAGTTTTGTCTCAACCCCCACTCTATATTTCATTTTGCATCTAATATTTCCTTTGCATCTACAATCTTTGCCTATCTATTTCTTTTTGACAACTGGGATTATTAATAAAGTGCTCGTGAGAGAGATGCTTCGTAGCGTCTTCAACAAGAAGAATGAAGTGGGTTTTTTTTTATTGTTGTTGTTGTTAATGGGAATTGTAACCTATCTTGACAGATACAATGTATAAGATGGGCTTCCCCCCTTAATTGTTAATGTTGCCGCGCTGAACGTGCAAGGAGAGAATCAACAGATATGGCAGGTAATAATCAGAGTGGATGTTATTTGATACAATGTAACTAAAAATATTTTAAAGCCATAAAAGCAATAGATAAACAAAAGCAATTATGTTTAATTTTGCGTTCCGCAAGTGAGCGGTTGGCGTTGTTGCTGGATTGAAGAGACGAGGAGAAAACTCGGTGAGAAAGCTAAGGCTGTTTGGGACACAGAAGCCTTTTTACCTTTTCGTGTTTGCACACGGGCGGACTTTAGCCGGCTCTACTGAGACTGTGACTCCGGTTCAGGTTCTAGCTTTCTGACTGGGGAACGTTGTCAGGGAGCAGGTGCCACATGAATAGTAATTTGGAACAATCTACGACTCGAGTTCACCGAATTTTCAGCAGTTTTACAAACCTAAGAACATTCTCGAGCACAAACACTGTCTCACACATACAAACAATCCCTTCACCTTCGCCCAATCTCCGCACGGAATACCAGGCTTTTTCTCTTAAAAAAGGAGGGGGGAAAGATATATTTGAGGCTCCTGGAAGGTTCCCCAGGCGGATGCCCGAAGGGGGCCTGAAGTTTTCGCCTTTGAACCCCCACTCGCTGCCCTCTGCTCCGCCCGCTTAGTACCAGTCAGTCCCTTTACCTTGGTCTTTCGCTGAGGGGATTTAATCCTTCAACCCCACCTCCAGCACTAGGAATAAACACAGTTGACATCATTGTTATAATCTTTATTTAAAACTGTTACCAAGGTTACAAATTGCCGTGCCTCGCATGCAACAGGTTCCTCTGAAGCAGTATCATTACAGATTAACTGTAATGTGTAGGATTAGAATAAAAGGCATAAGGGATTATGTAAAGGGGGTGGGGTGGGGGGCTCGAAATAACACACGCATCTTGACTCTCAGGCTCCAGCCTGCGGATAACGCTTTTACGAAATGTGTCCGGGAAATGTTGAGCTCTAAAATAGGATTCCTTCCCCGGAAAAGTTGTGATGACCATGGGTATTTGGGGGAAAGAAGGAAGGAATGAGCGCGCCAAGGACTGTGGGCGGCGGCGACTACGGCAGTGGTGGGATAGTTCGTGATCGCCTGTGGGGTTCTTCGAGGCTGTCCCGGGTTCTTGTCTTCCCTGAGGCCCAGCCTGGGAGCCAAGAGTGGGGAAGAGAGATCAAGGACTTCTTGGCGACGTGGGGAGTACAAGGAAAAGGAGGGGGCGGGAAGTGGCGAGGGGAGGGGGAGGGGAAGAGAAGGGGGGCACCGCTGGTGCTGAAAGGGTTCGTAGGATAGTCTCTACTCTGGGTAAATGATCCAGTTGACATGAAAAGCTGCTCATAATGATGTGATGTTGGGCAACACGCACAAAAAGAGACTCGCCGTGTTTATCCCTATTGATAACATCGCATTGAGATAGAGAGCATAGGTGCAGTGCAATCGAGGCCGAGCCTCTGCTTTTCTCGCCCCCTGGCTGCGTCTCTCTAGGTCCTCATAGCACGATCCACTGAACCTTCCCCTTCCCTCCACTGCCTCGGGTCCCTTTTCAGAGAGGGAATGAGGCGAGTGAAAGTCAGGGATTTGCTTGTGGCCTCCCTCGGGCAGACCTGAAGGTGTGGGAAGGAAGGGAGGGTTCTTATCCAGCGCTCCCCAAAGGGCGAAGGGCTCCGAGGCCTTCAGGAGTATCAGGATCAGGAGTTCAGGCCAAGAGAGAATTGGAGTTCGAAGCAAGGGAGTGCAGGCTCCGGGTAGCGACAAGAGAAAGTAAAGGAAGAGCCAGCCCTGACTGTACCCTCAGATCCACATAGTGCAGCTGCTTGTTTTTGCCACCGCCATGCGACTTTCTTGGGCCGCCTGTCCCTGCAACGTATGCTGCAACTCTGGGCCTTACCATTTCCCCCTGGGTACCAGCGAGAAAGTTTATTCTATTACCCCCGCCCCAGACATTCCAGTCTTTTGTGACAGCCAACCTGCAACCCAAATTAGCTTACCATGCCCCGACTCCATCTACCCCATCCCCTTTGGGGCCAACTCTGGGACAGGCTCTGGGCCTACTGACGCACCACGCCGGGGTGTTTTCCTGCTGGAACTGAGGGAGAAGGACTGGAAAAACAAACAGGGGTTGGGGTTGGGGCCCGATCTCAGGAAGTGCGCAGTGCGGAGTGAACGCAAAACAAAGGCCCGGTCACCCCGCGGTGACCCGGGAGACAGCTGAACCTCTGGGCGTCGGGGTGAGCCTCCGCCTTCCAAGTACTCTTCGAGCTACTGGCAGTCAAGCTCCCAGGTGCACTGCTGAGCCGGGGACAAGCGGGTGGAGCCAGGCTTGGCCGGGCCATCCATTCTGGTTCCCTCAAGCTCAGCGGTCAACATTCCCAACGTGGAAAAGCAGAAAGCCGTTTGCTCCTGTTTCTAGGCAGTGCACAGTTCTTGGTTAGCTGTTAGGGAGTGTGTGTGTGTGTGTGTGTGTGTGTGTGTGTGTGTGTGTGTGTGTGAGAGAGAGAGAGAGAGAGAGAGAGAGAGAGAGAGAGAGAGAGAGAGAGATGGCCTAGCCTTCTAGGCTCCTTGGCTCGATTTTGGCAAGCTCTGAGAAGAAAACTCCTTTCTTCCTTTCCAACCTTTATTTGAGGAACTAGAGGCTGGAGGAGGGAGTGGGGGGAGGGGGCGCTGTCATGAAAAAGAGAATTTTCTCCCTAGTTAAGAAGTAGGTGCCCAACTTTGTCGCCCTCTCGCCTCTGGCGAGGAAAAGGGCCCAGGATTAGGAAACGACGGGAGGGGACTCTTACAAACAGCTGTTCCTCATACATATTTCATTATACAATCAGATAATGCGTCCCACCACCTTCTCAATTATTCACAGATAAACATTTTCAAGACGTTTTGACATCTGTCTTGGTGCCTGCTATTAATTTAGTAATCACTGTAGTTAAAAATGTATGGGATTTTTGCCGTGAGGCACCTCCACTTCGCTTTCTCAATTATTCACAGATAAACATTTTCAAGACGTTTTGACATCTGTCTTGGTGCCTGCTATTAATTTAGTAATCACTGTAGTTAAAAATGTATGGGATTTTTGCCGTGAGGCACCTCCACTTCGCTTTGCGGGCAGGGCTGTGTAAACGCAGGACACACGCGTGTGAATGTACCTTTCCCAGTTGGGATAGTCTTTTGGGCGCGTCGGCGCTCTGTTAGCAAAAGGAATTAAAAGTACATTTTCATCATTTTATGGTATCTGTAAGTTTTTACTTCTTCATCCTAAAAGGAGCAATAGTTTTCAACTCCAGGGCAGAGTGCAGCCTGAAATACTTTTAGTCCTGGCGCGGGGTTGTATTTCTCTGCTAACGGCTGAAGTTGTTGGTCTGGGAGACAAACAGACTTTCTTTGGCGACAGAAAAAGGAAGGAAAACAGGCCGTCACTACAAATGGTCCCAATCTTGATTTCCTGGCCCAACCTAAACTACCACACGTCCAAGATCACAGAAGAAAATAATTTCTATTCAGTGGCTTCCATCACGATATTGTAGTTCATTGGGGAGTGGGAGAGACTGGAACTAATCACGTTTCTGTTTTGGTGGAAAATGCATAAACAAGTACATACATGCAGATCTATTCACAGATATACATGCTCATATAGATATACACACACTTGAATTCACAGGAGCGTTCATTCATATATTTACACGCATACATTTAAAGCCATATATACACTTGTATACATGTTTAAATCTTCAGAACAAATAAATCTGAAGTTAAGTGATTTGTTTTTTATTGTTTTAAAAATAAACTCCCGCTATAAAGGACTTATTTGTTCCTCAGGGCAGAGGAGGATCTTGTAATTAAAGTTTTTTTCCTATTTAAAGTATAAACAAACAAACAAAACGAGTTTGCAGAGATAAAGCTCTAAATCTGCAGAGAGGAGAAGATAAACTATCTCAGAGGGAAGCTTTTCTATTAGTTTACATGTTTTCACATTTCTCCCTGAATCTCTGGCTCTATAGCTCTCCCTTACTATCTCTTTCTCTTCCCACCTTTTTTTCTAAATTAGGTTTCATTAGTCGAATATCTCCGGGATTGACTGAAAACAAGTGGTAGAAGTCCAGCGACCGTTAGTTGGTTTAAATGAATTAGTTTGTTCTTCTATTTAAAAAAAAAATCCAAATAACAACACCACCAAATCTACTAAGAATAACTTATTAAAATCTCTAGGAGTTGCGAGCACCTTGGAAAAGGCATTAAAAAAAAAAAAAAAAAAAGGTTATTCCTGAAAGGGAAGATAGGGTAGAAAAGTTCCCTCTCCGAAATTCAGGGGATTTACCTCACCAAAAACTTCTTGACTAGTGCCTTTATGCAGAGTGGGAAGCGGAAGAGGGATTATAAACTCTCTGCAGCAGCCTGGATCTCCCTCTCCTTTGCTGTAAAGGGAACCGCCATTCTTTCAAACCTTCTCTTTAAGTCTTTCTTTTTCAAAATTAACCTTTCCCAAACTTGCTTTCGACTTTTGGAGGGAGGGAGAGATGCCAGTTCCTCCGGGAAGAACTAAAGGTGAGGAGGGAGAGAAGCCAGAAGGGTGCGGTGGGGGAGGGGGCGGCCTGGTCGGGGTTCTCTCCGTGAATAAAGGTTCTGCACAAAAGAACGCCAAATTAACTGGCCGAGGAGTGGAGTGAGGGGAGACAGCGATTGCGCCACGAATGGAATTGACTTTATCCATGTGAGGCAACAAAGAAAACAAGTCTGTAGGTTAATTCGGGAAATCATTGTGCTTTCCATCCTCGCCTTGCACTAGGTGGAGAGAGATGCCATCCTGTGACATTTATACACGTTCTTTACCCACTCCCAACCTCTGGGCTCCGATCGCAAAGATCTCCAGTTGTAGTCAAGCAGTTCCCAATGGTCACGGCTGAGAGAGCCCCAAAACGCGAGAGGCAGGAATAAAACTAAAAGGGTAACAATAACAACAACAATAATAGCAACCACATCACAATCATCATCAAAGAAGTCATGTCTTCTAACTGTACTTTGGACTTGGAGCTGACAGGGGAAGAAAGGAGTTATGGGAGTTCGGACTATGGGACCAATTAAACCTGCCAATTTAGAGGAAGGAAGAATGAAAAGAAATGGAACAGGAGAGGCGAACACATCCATTTCCGGATTATATTCTGATCTGGGCTGAATGTTTTCACTAGAAAGTAGCTCGCGTTTTATTTAAAAGGATACTCCAGAAAGTTGGTCCGCCCAAACGTAGGTCTGAAATATTTCTCCCAATGCAAATTGAGATTCTTATTTTGAGGCATTCCCCCAACGGAGGGCTGGGTTGGGGACGTCTCGGCTTTTCCATTCCACCCATACCACACAAGGATTGGCATTGGAGGAGAGCGGTGTACGACTTGCCGGCTTACCAGGGTCTGCCTAAAGCTCATTCTCTTTCTTTCTGTTTTAGAAGTTTAATTTTTTTCCCCTCCACTCAAAAGCAAACCATTTTCCTTGTGTCAATGTGTGCATCGAAGTGTGTGGTTAAAAATAATTGCGTGTGTGTCAGGGAGTCCGTGTGTGTTTGTGTATTCAGGTGAATTCGGTGTGCGCACACTTGTACTTTAACTGTCATTTATGCACATTTCCTCAGACAATTCCTTGTGTATTGCATAATAAAATAAATTTTCATATGTGTATTCCCCTGTATGTATTCATTGACATGAAGAAGGGGAGCTGAACGTGTAGAAAAGTGCACCTGTGTCTGGTTTTGAATGAGGTTTTCAGCCTATAAGTGATTGGAAAGCTCTTAAACGAACTTTCCTCCAGTTTCTTCTAAAAACCAGACCTCAGCAGAACAAGATCTGTGATTCCTATGACTAAATTACAAAGACCTCAAACCAGAAATGACTAGGATTCTTTTCCAGAATCCCTTCTGTTCCAACTCCTTCCAGGCCTTGGTACAATGGCAAGGGGGGTGATATTCAGATCTGTCCCTTCATTGCCTCCTCCAGAGACCCTGCCAAATCTCTACCTAAGTCGCCTTCCCCTACCTGCTTGTGTCTAGCTAGTGCACTGTTCCTTCTCTGAAGAAATCCCTCTTCTTCCTTCTTTTTCCCATTCCCTTATGGAATCCATTTTTCCTCTCTCCCTTTCATTCATCTCCACAAACACATTGATTGAGAGGACCCAAAAGGGCAAGTAGAATGCCATAGGACAAAATGGCATGAGTTCACTGGTGCATCATGTTTAGTTCATGCGGTTCTTTCTATTATCTTCTAAATTAGCACTAAGCATCATTTTGGGGGTCCATTTATCTAAGTTTTTTCTAAAGAGTTTAGGTAGGGAGAAGCTTTGGGAGAAGTAAACCACGACCACCTCATCTGACCTTGATCTTGGACTGACGGGAGTGGTTACAACCACAAGTTCTCACCAAGTTTTTCTACTCCCTAAACAAGAGTTTTGGGAGGACATGAAGAAGGGTGAGGTAGTGAGAGAGCTTGTGAAGGGAATGTTCCAACCTCTGGAGAGAGGCGGAATTTGTAATTTGGAATGGATCAAGACCCGCCCCCTACCCAGCTCCCTCCTTACCAACCCAGCCTCCAACCTCTCTCCGCCCTCCCCCCAACCCCCCATCCTTTCCATACCTTATAGTGACTACCGCAATCTCTAGGTAAGTTGGGAAGAGCATTGTTGGGGTATTAGGACCACGTGGTAGGGAAGCCTCTGGGGACAGGGAGAGTGGAACTCGGACCTTGTCCTCCAGGGTGAACCTAGTCCTTCTTTGGGCCTGGGGATGGTCCGAAAAGGGTGAAACGAGAGTAGAGGTGAAGCCACAGGGGATGAAGCAAGAAAGAAGGTCCCCAGAGAACTGGTTAGAGGGATCCCTAGCTATGCCTTTCTTTCTGTTTTCTAGATCCTCTTCCCTTCTCTGTTCAGGGAATTATAACGAGAGGCAAAAACACTTGTCCCCAGATAGGCTTTTACATCTTTCCCCAAGAACTGGGAATATATGAGAATGAAGTTGTACGCTTATGACTAAGATTGTGTAGGAGTGTGTGCACAAGACTTTGTGTGTGGTAAGTGGGCATTCCTGTGTTCTCGTGTCCATAGATATGTATGTGTTTGCAACTCCTTATGAATATAAATGCTCCTCATGCATTGTGAGCTATGTAGACATCTATGCTTGCTGTTACCTGTGACTGGTTCATGTGTTTATGGAATTTGTGTGCGTTGTTTACCGCTGCTTATAAACATCTTTTTTCCTTCCCTCTCTCCTCCCCCCACGAATATGTCAAGAAAAAGTTGAGCTTCTAAAGAAAACTTCTCCCATATTCTCTGATCCCAAGTTTCCATCCCGATTTCCTCTTCTAGACTAGGACAAAAAAGGAATTGAAGCTCTCAAGCTTGGGCTGCCTATGCCCGAGACTGGACAGAGGAAGGCCCCCAGAAGGAGGCCTCAGGTTTTCAAGACAAAGCCACAGAGTTGTTACTTTTGCGGGGTCAGGAACAGCAGCACGCCTTTCTTTTAAAGTCAGTTCTTCAGGGGATGGGATGTGGAAGGGACGGGTCAACGGAGCAAGGTAGAAGGTACTAAGATCAGGGAGAACACTAACTTGTGCACCTTTGATTTAGCAGCACTACATAAAACAGCAGTGTAGGAACCGGGCTAGAATTTAAGCTGAGAATGCGAATAGAGGTGGGTTGGAGCTGTTGGGCAAGTGGGGGTGTGTGTGAGTAGAATGGAAACGGAGGGTGGACGATGAAAGTGGGGTGGACGTCAGGATAGAAGGGGAATGGCGATGAGGAAGGCGATGAAAATGGGGGGTAGGAGGGGCAGGGAAGGCGACGGTGTGGCAATAGAGATTGAGATGAGCTAGGGTAAGGATGTAGGTAAGAATGGAAATAGGCTGGGGAGAAGGTGAGGATGAAGACCGTAGTGAGCTAGGGAAGGGCAAGGTCTCAGGATGCTAGGGGGAGATGAAGATGGGGATGGGATCAGGGCAGAGAGATTATTTATATCCCTACTTCCCAGATGTGCCACCCAATGTCATACTATGTTCTGACTCCTTAGCACCCCAGAAGAGAACAAATAAGACTAATGATTTATTTATTTAGGGGAGGTGAGTGGGCTAGAAAAAGGAGGGAGGCTGGGGAGGAGATGGGGGGGAGGGAAATCTCCAAGGGAAGACACCCTGAAAAGTGAAGGAAAACATATGTGTAACCTCAGCCCCCAGCTCTCAGCTGACTAACAGGTTAGTTAGACGGGTGAGCCGGCATTCCGCAGGAAAGGGGGGAGGGGGAAGGAGACAGACAGACAGAGAAAGAGGGGGAGAGAGGCAAGGAGAGGGAGGGAGAGAGAGGGAGAGAGTAAGAGAGTGAAAGCGCGAGAGAGCGCGCCAGCGGGTTTTTAAAGGAGGCACTTTTACTTCCTAATGAATATTTATTCTCCGCTCCTGCCTGCGTCCGGCTTCCCTTACCTTACATCAGGTAAGATCCTCCCTGGTTCCTGGTCCCGCATCCTGAGCCTTGTGCCGGACTCTCTGGTCTCCAGTCCCGTAGCCCTGCTAGGTAGTGGACCAGTTCTGGGCTGTCATCTCTGGGTGGTGGAGGGCAGCCAGGTTAGCAAGAGAGTGGGTCCCCCTGGCCCTAAGTGGATGTGGAAATGTGCCTATACATCCCGTCCGTCACAGGCGTTCTACCATATGTGCATATATGTATAAATATATATGCATTTGAAACATACATTTATACATATATTTATATAGTATGTGGCACACAATGCAGTGCTTATATGGAGTCGGAGTGTGGATGGTCTACTTGAGTGTATTTGTGTGTATGTGTGTGTGCGTGTGTGTGCTGCAAGCTCTCTGGAGACATTTTCAGACTTTTACCTCCGGTTGCACTGGCTTCCTGTATGCTTTTTTCTTTCCTTTTTTTTCTCCCTTTTTTCGCTTCCTCTCCCCCCCCTTCCCCATCTTTCTTCACCTCACTTCTATCACTACTTTTTTTTCTCCTGAGTTGCTATTTTGTTGCCTATTGTGTGGCTTCTGCGACCTCCCCCCTCCCCACCGGTGCCCGATGATCGTTCTTACATCAAAGAAAGGGAATATAGTTCGGTTTCCGCCTAAAAATCTGACACAAAGCTGGCCTCTTTTATAAAAGAGGTCCCCTCGTCTTCTCTTTGTTTTTTCCCCCTTTCTTCAGGGCCTCCAGCCAGAGAGTAGATCCCGGCGCCCCCCCCCCCGGCCAAGGGACACCTGCGCCGGCAGTTGCTGAGGGGGTGGGGGGGCAGGCTTAGAAGATATGGCGATTTAGGGTGGGGAGGCAGGGGCTGTTGTTTCCTTTAAAGGAGACTAGACCAGGGCTGGCTCATGGAACTCTGCCTAACTCGACACAAACTTAATCCACCCTTACGAAATAGATTGCTTTTATTTAGGTCAGGGGGATCGAAATATACAGGTGACAGGAAAGGAGAAGTGGAGAGATCCAGAGCGGGAGAGAAAAGCTACCCTGATAGATATAGGAACATAAAGACTGTAAAAGCGAACTTACCCCATCACCTGTTGAGAGTCCCTTTGGGGCCAGTGGATCTGGGAATTTTTGTGGTTTTAGGGGAAAAGTTGGAGAAGAGAAATTGTTTCCGTTCCCCCCAACTCCACCTCAATCTGACCTTCCTGGTCCCCCACCCTTACTCCTGACCTACCGCTCCATATATGGGGAGCAACTTTTTTTTTCTCTGGCCCCTTTCTCCATCCTCCTCCCTTTGCTTCCCTCCCTCTTTACTCCACCTCCTTCTTTCCTCTCCTTCTTTCCCTTCCTTTCACCTTCCCTCCCGTCCTCTTCTATTTGGCAGGGTAGGATCAGGCCTGGCACTGTGCGCCCAGACGCTGCCTCTCTGCCCGGCCCGGCAGGCCGTTTGTCTTAAGCCTGGAGAGTCTTTCTAAGCGATAGCTAAGAAGTCAAGAGCAGCTTCGCTCTCTTTCTCCCCACAGCCTTTCAAACCCACTCCGTTTGTTATTCTTCTGCCACTTTGTCCCAGCTCAGAGTCCGGCCACGGGCAGGACAGGGACAAAGCCCGGGGAGCTGCCCCTCTCTCTTCGACTCCAAATCCCCTTCGGGGTCAGTGAGCTGCAGGCCTGCGATTTGCTGGCCTCTCGTTTACTCCCTCTCTTAAAGCTCTGGATTCCCCCCCCCATCCCGACCCCTCTCTTCTCTCTCTCAGACCCCTACGTCCCCTCCCCTTTCCTCTCTTTCCATCCCCTCCCCCAATGTCTCTGACTTACAGGGTCTAAGTGTCCCCCCTCCTCCCCGTCATATCACTGCAACTTGGGCCCTCACTTCCTCTGTCCCAGCTTGTGCTATGCATCCACGTTTGGGGCTATCTGTCTTTTAGCTCATCTGCCGTTCCCAGTTAGAGGGAGCAGATAAGCTTCTCTCCACTTCGAGGGTAGACTTTGTTGGTATTCTCTTCCCTATTCTCACCTACTTCCACCTCTCATCATCCTACTCGATCTCTATGCTTTCTGCGCTTTGAGATCATTCTTGCCCATACAATTTTGGTGGGAACAGCAGACAGCGATTCTAAAAATGTTATCCAGCTCTGGCTTGATTTGGGATAGTGGAAGAGGAATGGTTGGTTGCAGGCCGCTAATGAGGGAGTGAGGAGATAGTTCGGGGTTCATAGAAAAGAGAGAACCTCAGAAACAGGAAGGACCGTCAAGAGAAAGAAGCAGAGGTCAGGGAGGGGCTTGTTAAGATGATGGATCAAAAGTCTTTCCCCTGCAAGAGAGGGCACAGATGCGAACTATCTATGAGTCCTAAAAGACAAGGAAGCCCATTCCTCTGATCATCTTTGAATCCGAAGGGCGGAGGCCCACGTGAGCCGCTGTCCTCAAGTTCAGCAGCTCAGCCTGCTTCAAGGAGTTGGAGGATCAGGAGACGGGGAACAGTGACGTCCCCAAGGTCCTTCGAAGTCGGGTGGGCGCTGAGGGCTGGGACAGTACAGAGTGGGGGAAAATGGCTTCCCCACTTCCAGCGGGTGCTCGGAGTCCCAGGGCTTCTGGGTCCTTGTGCTTGGAACTTCCACTGGATCAGGAAACGCAAGGGCAAGGAAGAACCCTGCTCAGCTCCGGAGACAAAAAAGAAAGCCTCTTGCTTCCCTCTTCTAAGGGTCTTCTTGTAAGCCTAATTTCGAATCTGGGCCTTAGAATTTCTTTCAAAAGAGCCCCGCAGCCCTCTTCAGAGAGGGTGCTAGTCTAGCTGAGCCAGTCTTTCCGTTTTTTTCCTGCGGCCTCTACTGTAACTCGCGCCGAAGGCACAGGGGGCAGAGGAAGCAGATTCCAGGCACAACCGACTGCGGGAGGCCTTGCCTCTGCACTCCTTGAGGATTGTTGAGGAAGGGCGAGACACCAGGGAAGCTAAGCATCCTTTTCGGGTGGAGGCAAGAGAGGGGACAAGTGGAGCTCTCAGCTTCGGAACAAGAGTGGAGGGTTTGGTAGTGGAGGAAAAGAGGAGATTTTTTTT